>OLKM01000226.1:84091-93428 GCA_900291075.1 Melanogrammus aeglefinus
GTACAATTAGGCTGACACACATCACGTCGACATATGAGCGTTATTAAATAGTGATGTTCTGAGGCTTTTATTAAATGTTATGAGGCTTGGCTTTTTATATAGATCAACTCCACATTCCTACCCAAATTAGCACATTCTACATCGATGCTGTAACCCTAATAAAAAAAAAATCCTCTGCAGGGGAAGCCTGGAGGACGGTTGATATTATGGGATAGTGGCGCAGCAGTGTGTGTGGGGCGTCATGGAAACCATGCTGTGCAGGGTTACGGTTCGGCCGTACAATGATACACAAACCGTTACAACACAGATAGGCTACAGATCACAGTGATGACCTATGATGAGTCAATAGGCCCGCCAGCAGCACATCACCATCCATTAGCTGTTCGCTTCTGAATGGGAGCTAGGCGGGGTCCTGCGCATGCACACTAAGATTTATGGAGGACAGGCCTTCCTCTCCTCCTCTTCCTCCTCCTTCTTCCTCTCCTCCTCCTCCTGTCTGGGTCTAAGAGTCCGGCGACGGGTTTGGTGCATCGGCAGGGAGATTTGTGATTTGTGAGAGTCAAGGGCGTGAGTTTGTTTCCACATTTTACCCGGTTCTGTTCTCCTGGTGCACCCTGCATTGTCGTCCAGTGCATTCGACATTAAACTTGAGACATTCCGGCTGATATTCGCCCACCCACCCCCTCCGCCCCTACACCCCACCATCGGTTATTTCCACCCGGCGAACGGCAGCTCTAATCGGACCACCCCGTCACACTAGCAGCGGTCCGCAGACCCGTGAAGATGTCCGGCTATCAGGGCAAGAAGAACATCCCCCGCATCACAGTGAGTCGGGTCTTCCTGGGTTCGTTTTCCTGATTATCTTGCATTGTATTGATTCATATTTATTGAATAGGTCGTTGTTTTAGAAGCACGGAGAACTTCGTCGGAGTCAAACTAGTCCATAGTTTAGCCCTAGTTTGCAAACGGATGTGTTCATTTATCATGATCATGCTTGTTTCGGGGCGGCATGTGGTAGACTGCTGGTTCGATCCCCGCCTCCTCCTAGCCGTTTCGAGGTGTCCCTGAGCAAGGCACTGCGCGCTCTCGCATTGCATGGTTGAAAGACACAGCCGTCGCTGTGTGAATGTGTGCATGGATGGGTGAATGTTAGGGAATATTGTAAAGCGCTTTGAGTGGCCACTGGTTAGAAAAGTGCTACTTAAATGCAGTCCATTTACCATTTAGTTGTTTTGCTGGTCAAATTGAAGCAGATGACGGATGATCCACAGGCTTTGTGGTGGAATTGAGTGGCAGGTTGAGGGCTTGGTGGTTTTGATTGGCAGGTTGAGGACTTGCGGTGGTGAGTGTGCAGCACTGTTCGTTTTAACAGCATCCTCGTTGCGACAAGCTCTCCAATCAGTTTATATCTTTACTTTTCCATGGAGAATCTGCTCGTAGCGTCGCGCCACGCCGTCGCCAAATGATCAAGAGTTTATGATTTATGTTTGTATCGAGTTTGCCCCTGATTTGTGTCGGTAATGTAACGTTCTTTGAGGCGCGGTTCAGTCAATAGCTAAGCTGAGCCTCACTGACTAGTCCAACACGACAACTGTTGGGGCGCCAATGCTGCTCCGCTGCAACCGCCCACCCGCTCCACTCCGCGGCCGGTATCGAGCCGACCCCTCCCTGGGAGAGCTGCTCCGCGGCCGGGTTCACTGCGAGCAGAGGTTCAGTGGAAAGTAGTTGGGGTGGTGGTGGTGGTTGTGGTATGAGACAGGGGAAGGGAGCGGAACATGCCCGCGTATTTCCTTCCATGTCTGTTTTTGCTCCTCTACGACAACAAACTAAGATGACATATCCTGCCAAGGGGCACTCACTGTAGTGGGCTACCACTCTAGTTTACCTATGTCCAGATTGGCTGTGCATGGTGCATTGAGCAGGTTGTCTGTTTGTGAAACCTCCAAGCACTGACCCAGATTCTGAGAACACTAGTCTTAGACTTCCTTTTATTTATGCATTGGCCTAGCAAGCCTACCCGTTTGTATTTATATATTTATGTATTTTGGAGTGAATCATTTATGTAAAGGCTTTTGGTTTATGACTGGTTGGTTCATTGCCATCATGTTATGTGACTTGGCTGAAATTTGTTGGACAAAGTAATTATGGTGGTAATCATTGTTCATATTCCAGTTTTGTTCAAATGGCATTACAATCCATGCACCAGATCATTACATTTGACATCTGCGTAATAAGGCTAGAATGCATGCACACACACAAATAGAACACACACACACACACACACACACACACACACACACACACACACACACACACACACACACACACACACACACACACAACAGACACATGCCAGCACCACACACACACACACACACACACACACACACACACACACACACACACACACACACACACACACACACACACACACACACACACACACACACACACACACACACACACACACACACACACACACACACACACACACACACACACACACACACACACACACACACACACACACCATAGGGCTCTCTCACACACACACACACACACACACACACACACACACACACACACACACACACACACACACACACACACACACACACACACACACACACACACACACACACACACACACACACACACACACACACACACTCGCTCGCTCACACGTAGGGCTCTCAACACACACAGCCACGCCCACAAAGTCACAACTAAACATCCTATCTGTGTTCTGCAGTTGTTGTTTCCAGTTGGTTCAAGTGAGCCTGCAGGGCGAGGTCTGATGAAGCTAAAGCTACCGCATGAAGCTAAGGCTACATAGCAACAGTTTAGGATAGCATCTATCCTCCATAGTCAATAATATTGACAATAATATATTACATAGGTACAAACAGCTGTATATGAATACATATTGAAATATAATTAACAGCCCACTTGAATAACTAACAATTTACCGAATCGAGAAAACATTTGCATTGTGAGTGAATATAATGTGCACACAAGGGAGAGGCAGTTTTATTGTTCTGATTCGTTCCGTCCTGATCCTCTAGGGGTCACTGTCGAGGCAGAACTAACCGTTCGCTTGTCTCGGCAATCAGACTGGGGATTAACGTTGACATTTTGGTGCAAACAGCGATAATCCGAAACTAAATGGATTTGCGGCGTCTTGTCTTGAACAAAAGTGTCAGAGATGGGTGGGAAAGGGCCAACGATGTTTTGATTCATCGCGCAAAGCTCTTCTGCAGATGGCATGTGTTTATAGTTTGTTGAGGTAGCCGTCTGGGAATTTTTGTCATGGATTTTACCTGATTCATTTAAAAAAAACTTACTCGGGAATTTTAGGCAGCCATCCAAAGTTTGAAAGGTCATTTGTGACTCCATCAATTCCATCAGTAAACATTATGTGGGAAAATGACAGAGCACCATAGGCCGTTGGTTTGTGAGTGTGAGGAAACCGTTTCTTTCTGTAAAACAGGCAGAATTCACGTTCCTGCATGAGTGCATGTTTGATATTTTTAGAAGTAAATTGTAATGAAATCTTTCTTCTATGTAAATGTTCAAATTCAGTTTGGGTGAGCTAAGACTCTTACAATGTTATCTGATCTCAACGTTGTTTTAGTTCAGTAGTCTCCTGGGAACCGATACCATGAACCAAACATAGCCTGTATGGTGATTTACGGAGCTGGAGATGACGTAGTACAGAGTCGGGTTGGAGGGTCCATTCTGGTGCAGACCGGGCCTTTGCATTATTAATATTAAAGTTCATATTGTCATATTGTGACACTGCGCTGAGGTTTGCACTGCTTTCTGCTCATATACAAACTGCGGTTATAAAATGTTATAGACTTTTGGAACCTGCACTATGCTGTTTTTCCGCTGTAGTCATCACTTAGCCAATGCACTGTTTGTGTGTGTGTGTGTGTGTGTGTGTGTGTGTGTGTGTGTGTGTGTGTGTGTGTGTGTGTGTGTGTGTGTGTGTGTGTGTGTGTGTGTGTGTGTGTGTGTGTGTGTGTGTGTGTGTGTGTGTGTGTGTGTGTGTGTGTGTGTGTGTGTTTGTGTTTCACAAAAACCTCCAATGCTTTGTATTGACCTTTTTAACCATGGCCCAATTCTAACATTTGTATGCTGATAAATATGTAACAAATAAATGTGTCCAAACCGCAGTGCCTAGTGGCGACCTATACATGTCCTCTTTATGCAGGTATAATTTTATTTTTTGCTGTCTACACCCTGGAGAGGACGTTAGTGGATTTATGTGGTACTTCCACCGTTGCCTTAGTACTCAGTGTCCAAGATAAACACTGACCACCCCTGATTCAGCATCACTCCCTCCTGACTCAGCAGTTTGCTTTGAGCATTCAGTTTGGAAGACAACACATTTCCCAGGTTGCCGCGGTTACATCTAAATAAACCAACCGAAACGAAAAGCAAATCTCCTTCCGCACGATATAATGTGTGTTGGTTCAATGGCATGACCTGTCCCGGGAAAACGTTAGATGTTAGCATGATGTAAAATGCTAACACTGCCACATTTTTTACAGCAATTTCTTGCATTAAAAAAAACGGAGGAAAAACTATTTTCATTTTCTCTCGTTCAGTAATGAATTATTTTGGCCTCAAAACCTTTGTTGTGATGTACTGAATCAACAATAATTATTTATTGTCATGCTACGTTTACATTGGAGCATCCATTCAATCACACTTCAACTCACTGTATGTTCCTCTAAAACAGACTCTTCGGTTTGATGGGCCTACATCACATAGTCCCAGTGGGCGGGACACAACCAATTCCCTTCTTCCTTCAAAATAAGGTCAACAATCCAGCCATAAAAGGGTAATATGGATCTCTTCTGGAGAACAACGGTTTAAAACTGAAACAGGAACATAGTTTTCTGAGTTGCACTCCCATACATGGTGTTAATATAATACTGTACTATAATACTCTGCGAGCAACAAACGGGAGTGACTCTTTGTATGAACATTTTGGACAGAAATGTCTAGAACCATAGAACATCCGAGTATAGAACCGGGTTACCATAGATCTATAGAACAGTGTTTCTTTGGTGGCTTGGGAACCTCAGTAATGTGATAATATCCTGTCAAGGTGGTGGTGGGGGTCAAGTGATCTATGTAGGGGGATGTTGAAAGCACATTTGAAGTGCAGTTGCTGCTTTCTGGCAGCGTGCCAAGGAGAGAGAGAGAGGGCGAGAGAGAGAGAGAGAGAGAGACCTGCAGAGCTCGTTGCCACGAGGGTCTCCTCTGGGGCGAGAAATGACCACATGCTCCTCAACCCATCATACCGCTGTTGAAGTGCCGCACCTTGTAGAACACATCCACTCCCCTCACGCTAATGGTTTAGTGGTCATGACCCTGGTGTTCCCCATATTGTGTGAGGCCGTACTTGTGTGTGTGAGGCCGTACTTGTGTGTATGTGTGTGTGTGAGTGTGTGTGCGTGCGTGTGTGTGTGCATATTGACTATTCTGTGGCAGTAAGGAGGTTCCGGGGTCTGAATGTGTGGGCTTTGGGAGAAGTTGTGGAAGGAAGGAAGGCGGGGAAAGAGATGAGGAAGTAGGCTCAGAGGAGGAGGACAGAGGCAGGTTGTAGAGATGAGGAGAGGAGGGCAGTAGAGGAGGAGGTTGTGGAGAGGAGGAGACAGCGAGCAGCTGAATAGCCTGTCCTACTGGATGGGAACCAGGCTCCAGACAGACCTCTAACACTGCAGCCTTTGTTACCGCAGGATGCTTCAGTCCTCGTGACTACAACTTTGAGTGTGTATGTGTGCGCGTGTGTGTGTGTGTGTGTGTGTGTGTGTGTGTGTGTGTGTGTGTGTGTGTGTGTGTGTGTGTGTGTGTGTGTGTGTGTGTGTGTGTGGGGGGGGGGGGGGGGGGGGTTGAGAGAGAGCGAGTGTTAATGTGTTTGTGTGTCAGAAAGAACGGAAGGGGGTAACAGAGGCTGTGTGTGTTTTTGTGATTGTGTGTGTGTTTGTGTGTGTCGGTGACAGACACACAAAGAATCGGAGACAAAGTGTGTGCATGTGTAAGTGTGTGTGTGTGTGTGTGTGTGTGTGTGTGTGTGTGTGTGTGTGTGTGTGTGTGTGTGTGTGTGTGTGTGTGTGTGTGTGTGTGTGTGTGTGTGTGTGTGTGTGTGTGTGATACTGTCCCCTGGACAGTTTCTATGCCACCCTGTTCAAAGGAGTAGTTTAGCTGCGATGAATGCTCAGATGGAATTATAACAGACAATAAGTATTGGAGAAGAATAACCATTAGCATTTGTATAGCAGGGTTTTTTCTAAACAAGGGAACAGGGGCGCTGCGCCCCGATACTCCCGGCGTGCGCCATCCTACCGAAATGCCGCCTGAACCTGTCAAACTTGGATCTGTACTTACATGCTGCTGTACAACCTACACTATTTCTCAAAACGATCTTTTCTCCGCGAAAATATCAAACACCACCACCGGACAATGTGTCTGATCGCTCAAAATAACTTATAAATTACTCCAAAAATATTTCCGGATCCGAATTGAGTTTCCAGACCGAAGTCGACATGTGCTAACGTTATTAGCAGCTAGCTAGCGAGCTAACTATGTTATTGAAATGGGTTTTTGACGCATGTGACGAGCGTGTAACAGCGAGCGACCAAGCTGACGTGTGTCTTGTCTTTTTTTTTTTTAATCTTTTTATTATAATAATAATAATTGCCAATACAATATACACAACATACTGACAAGTGCCTCATCACATCAGCCCAAAAAACAACAATAATAAATAATATGGATCAAATGTAATGACGTGAACACTGGCGCGAGAACTACAAGTCAACCATTCGACGCATTAGACTAGATAGACTAGATAGAATAAAGAGTAACCGTTAGACGATTTAGTTTATATACATGAAAAACATGTCATCCACCGGACACGAACGAAAGCCAAAGAGTGTCCGGGCAGAGGAAGATGACATCTTTTTTCTGTCACAATGTGGAGGAAGATATGCCAACAGCGAGATCGCTATCAATAGAGGAATTCGTGACCATCGGACGAACACCTGTCTGGCTCGGAATGATGTGTTCAGTGAGAGCAGAATCAGAAAAGGGCCGAGTTTCTGAATAAGTTCAAGTAGTGTGTGTTTTAAATTTTAATTTAGTTGTATTCAACTTTTACCAAAAACATTCCTTTTTAGTCAGGTGGACTTAACAAGACGATCGTTTTCGAAAACGGTTTATTTTGCCTAGAAAAAATGCTTACCCTGTCCGTTTGATTTACGACAAGACCCGCCAATCTGCGCCAATGTTACCGTTATTCTGCGGTGGAGGCTACTGGTATGTAATGCGCCTTTGTTAGGCTATTTTAATGATGTGAAGGCAAATCTTTAATAAAATATTGTGGTATCGCATATCTTGATTACGGTGCCCTCCACCAAATATTGGCACCCCTGAATATGAGCCACCAACTTGTTTATCAAAAAAAATATGTCTTTGCTGTTTATCCTCTGGTCTTTCACTCCAAAAATAATTCACAAAAATCTAAATGTCGACAGTTTTTTTTTCTTTCAATAATTTACTTAAATGAAGAGGTAAGATTTTTTACATAGCCTGTTTTGCTCATATGCACTAGGGAGCCAATATTGTGTGGAGGGCACTGTCGGTCAAAAACTAATATCTCAATAAAATGATTATGAACAACTATACCTTTACCGTTGTAGTATAACTAATAGAAAACATCAGATGTTTTATTTTTTTAATAAGTCTACCAAAGAGTGATAGTAATTTTAGTTTTTTCAGGATGACCACAAGAGCTAGAATATCTCTCTAAGATAAGCCTCAGCAGAATGTACCATTTAATCATTATATTTTTCAAAGCTTCGCTGCGGTGGGAAGGGGCAGACCCCCTCTCTACACCATCCCCCGCCCTCGGTCGCGGTGCTCCTCGGCTTTGCGCAGGGTGTCTGCCTCCCTTGCTACTTTTTTTTTCTAGAAAAACCCCTGTATAGTAACTGCATAAGTGCCTGTACCAGTGTACAGCAGTACAAATAATACTACACACCTCAGGAAGACACACACACACATCTACGTCACACACACACTACACACTGTACAGCAGTAAAATAAAACACACACACACACACACACACACACACACACACACACACACACACACACACACACACACACACACACACACACACAGACTGTTCACACTGTCTTTGTTACGCCAGCTGCATACCCTGGTGCTGTTCTAATTTGTCGTGTATGCACATTTGAAAGTGGACAAAGGTTCTTAAATTGTTCTTAAAACAAATGTGGAATAGATATAGAACAGAGGGATATCAGACCTTATGAGGAGCTTGCAGCAGTCATCGTAATACAGGAGAGATCAGTTAGGAAAATATGGCAAGAGTTGAAAAGTGGGACAATTCGTCAGAATACACCAAACTACAGAAGAATCTTTGAAATGCATGCACTTAAACAAGTGCATGGAATGTTAAATTTGTTATGAAAGCAAAAAGAATCAAAAACATTTTCACTGGTGTTCCTTCATATTCTGAACCAATCCGGCCGACACTCCTAGTTATTTAATTGGATAATTAATTAAAAATGTCCTCTGTTTTTCTGCAGAGCGACCGCCTGCTGATCAAGGGGGCAAAGATCGTGAACGATGACCAGTCCTTCTGTGCTGACGTCTACATGGAAGACGGAGTCATCAAGTGAGTGGATCCAGGGCTCCCCAACCTCTCTCTAGTCTGTGACTCCATCTCTAGCTCTGACAAGGTCACCCCATACATCTTGGGGTATCTGCTTGGCCCCACATTGGAAGAACAACGTCCCTGTGTGTACGTCCATCAAACCACACTTCACTGAGTTATGGCTACGATTCTTATGAAGCCAATCTCCCTACGCACACCCGACGACAACTTGGTAGTGACGACAACGTTGGGAAACACTGGTCCAACCCCTGTGTCCTCAAGCAGTGAAACCCATGTCCCCAGAGGGGGCCAAACCCTTTTTCACGCCATTACAAAATACGTTCATCTCACAGTTTCCTCTGGTGCGGAGAGCTACAGCGACCCATCCACGTTTCTGCTTTAGCCCAACCCCGGCTCTCTCTCTCTCTCTCTCTCCCCCTCTACATCCTGGTATCTCTGCCCTCTCCCCCCGCCAGGCAAATCGGGGAGAGCCTGATCGTTCCCGGCGGGGTGAAGACCATCGATGCCCACGGCCGTCTGCTGATGCCCGGCGGCATCGACGTCCACACCCGCTTCCAGATGCCCGACCGAGGCATGACCTCGGCTGATGACTTCTACCAGGGCACCAGGGCCGCCCTGGC
>OLKM01000226.1:93606-153606 GCA_900291075.1 Melanogrammus aeglefinus
CAGTCGACCATGTGGTGGCGGAGCCGGGGGTCGGCCTGCTGTCAGCGTTCAACCAGTGGAGGGAGTGGGCCGACAGCAAGGTGTGCTGCGACTACTCCCTCCACGTGGACATCACCGAGTGGCACCGCGGGCTCCTGGACGACATGGAGGCCCTGGTCAAGGACCACGGTACGTTACCCCCCCCCCCTATCGCACGCCCCCCCCCCCCACTTACCCTCCTGCCCCCAACTCCACCTCCTCCCCCGTCTTCCCACCCCACTCGACTCTCCCCAACTTCCACCTTCTCCCCCATCTTTCACCTCAACCGACTACACACCCAACTCCACCTCCCTCCCCCTGTCCTCACCTCACCTGACTCCCCAACTCCACCTCCTCCCCCATCTTCACCCCCTCCTCCGCCTACCCCTTCCTCTCCCATCACCCACCTCCTCCCCCCATATCAACCTCCTCCCCAATCTCCACCTCCTCCCCATCCCCCATCTCCAACCCCCCCCTCCAGCTGCAGCACCACCACCACCACCTACTCCCCAACAACCAATCACACTCCGGCTGAAACCAGATGTTTATAATATGATCCCAACCAGATGTTCATATAAATATCTCCTGCAGCAGAAGACATTTGTGTACACTCTGTTATGCACCGTGTGGAGTGGAGTGGACACACAGGCACGCAAGCATTGATAAAGAGAGCCAGACTATTCATGGGACGCGTTGTTCTCCTCAGGGGTCAACTCCTTCCTGGTCTATCTGTCTCAGAAGGAAGACCAGCAGATCGCAGACAACCAGGTGAGGCTTTTATTGTGAAAGGATTTCATTTGATTCAGTAATGATATTATGTGAATAGTTGCAATCAAATGATGTGAATCCTTTACTAATGAATAACACGGGTCAAAACATCCATAACACCATTCACACATGAATCACATAATTCCAAACATCACTCTTTACACATAAAAAACATAAGTCAGAACATCACCCTTTACACATGAATAAAATAAGTCATAGCATGGTCCATTATGTTATCATCTATATAACACTTAGACTACCACTACTACTTATAGTATTTATATGTACTAGATATTGACCATATATAGCGTGTGCTAGTTGATTTGAACTAATTTGGTGATTTATTAGTTATACTATATGTCCTACTATATATTTACTTGTCCATCGATGCTGCAGGTGTACGAGTTGTTCAGCGTTCTCCGTGATCTGGGAGCCATCGCTCAAGTCCATGCAGAGAACGGCAGCATCATAGCTGAGGTACGACAACAGACCTCTGCAACATTAGCAGATATCAGATATCCCAATACTAAAAATGATGATGATGCTGTGTGTGTGTGTGTGTGTGCGTGTTCGTGTGTGTGTGTGTGTGTGTGTGTGTGTGTGTGTGTGTGTGTGTGTGTGTGTGTGTGTGTGTGTGTGTGTGTGTGTGTGTGTGTGTGTGTGCGTGTGTGTGTGTGTGTGGTGTGTCTGTGTGTGTGTGTGTGTGTGTGTGTGTGCGTGCGTGCCCATGTGTGCGTGTGTGTGCATGTGTGCGCGTGCGTGCGTGTGTGCATGTGTGTGTGTGTGTGTGTGTGTGTGTGTGTGCGTGCGCGTGTGTGTGTGCGTGTGTGTGCAGGAGCAGCGTAGAGTCCTGGAGATGGGGATCACCGGGCCGGAGGGGCACGTCCTGAGCCACCCAGAGGAGGTGAGACACATGAACACATGAATGATCTTCATCCATCCATAATCCTAGGCGTGACCGGTGAAGCCCCAGTCCAGTCAGCTGAAGTCAAACTCGCTTTATTGACAAAGTTCAGTATCAAAACTACAGTGTCAAAAAGGACAGACTGACAGTAAGATTTACAGATTTATAGGAAAATCCTTAAAAAATTGTGTGCATCGCTGAAGATTGTCTGCACACGTTTCTCCTTCAACGAGACGCAGGGAGTGGAGTCTGGGCTGTCCCATTGGCTAGAGTAAAGAAACATGTTCCTTAAGGACACCTGGACACAGTGCAGGGTAGCTAAACCAGTGCAAAAAACGAGCTGTGCAGATTATAGACACTTATTTCCCCAATTCACTTCATACCAAACCACCTATTGTGTTAAAATCATAACTACGTTCATATTCACATGGTCTCAGAATGCTTAGTCGCTGCAGTTTTGTATTGTATCATAGTCTAATGTATTGTATTCATGCATTACATTTTTACCTAATCTTTTATGTGATCTAATTTAATGTATGGCACCTCCTCCCCACCCCTCCCTCCCTCCTCTCCTCAGGTGGAGGCGGAGGCAGTGAACCGGGCCGTGACGGTAGCCAACCAGACCAACTGTCCTCTCTACATCACCAAGGTGATGAGCAAGAGTGCTGCTGATGTCATCGCCCAGGCCAGGAAAAAGGGTGAGGACTGAAACGTCCAAAAAAAAAACAAGCATTGACCCTGAATACACACCCAAGACGAGCGTGGTACCGAGCGGGCTAACGCAAGCGGTCAGGGTAGAGGAGGGGAGGGAGCTCCATCCGGCTGAAGGCGGTTCCTGGCTGTGTTTCAGGGACGGTGGTGTTCGGGGAGGCCATCACAGCCTGTCTGGGAACGGACGGCTCCCACTACTGGAACAAGAACTGGGCCAAGGCGGCGGCCTACGTCACCTCCCCCCCGCTCAGCCCCGACCCCACCACCCCCGACTACCTCACCTCCCTGCTCTCCTGGTGAGAGAGGGCGTAACCCCCCCCCCCCCCAGCACCCCTCACACACCACAGCACGCACGCACGCACGCCACGCACGCACGCACGCACGCACGCACGCACGCACGCACAGACACACACACACAGACACACACACACACACACACACACACACACACACACACACACACACACACACACACACACACACACACACACACACACACACACACACACACACACACACACACACACACACTCACAAACACATACACATCATGACATATTAGGGTAGGTGAATGAGGAAATGTTTTTGAAATTTGACCACTGCGTGTTGAACCTCCGTCACACTGCTGGAGGTTGTATTAGTGACTAATGTTCAACTGTCTAAAGATAACCCTTTCCAGAAATGAAAGTAACAAGCTTTCCACTGTTGCATGAGGTGCTTTGACGTCACATGAGCTGATGTGACGTATCATCAGAACATCTCAAAGACGGCGTCACGTTGTGCATGTCATCAGCTGTAAAACGCACAGTATAACATTCAGAACAGTGGCAATGATTCATGACCAGGGCAAGCAACATATACCCCTGAAATCACCTGTGGTCAGGTGACATCGCAGTGGGGTCACGTGACGTTCCATGAGATAGAGCAACCTCAGATATGATCACGTGACCGATGTGACACTCGGTCATGTGACGGAACGTGGTCGTACACACAGCCACTTCGTACCGCTCTACAAGCTCAGTGAGCGAGCCGCTCCATGGCACACTCAGTCGGCACCACCCCCAGCCTGCGCTGGGGCGGTCGGTAACCCCTCCCCTCCGTGTTGCAGCGGGGACCTCCAGGTGACGGGCAGCGCTCACTGCCCCTTCATGACCGCGCAGCGCGCCGTGGGCAAGGACGACTTCACCCTCATCCCCGAGGGCGTCAACGGCACCGAGGAGCGCATGGCCCTCATCTGGGACAAGTGTGTGGTGAGGACCCCCTCTCTCTCTCCCTGCAAACCCCCCCGATCCCAGCCCGCGGTCGTGTGGTGAGCCACAGGTTCCCAGGTTCGCTGGGGGAATCGCTCGCCATCCCATGATATGAGCATAATGTGGACTTTTTATAGCATTAGAATATCACCTAATCGTGTAGGGAAATGGTTATTAAAATGGTTACTATAGACTACCGAATGCGATTTACCAAAATAAACACACACCAATCTAAAATGCAATCATTTATTAAAAACCAATCATCATTTTTTAGCCAAGCAATATGCTCCCTCAAGACAGCGAAATGGTTGCCAAGCAACACAGGCTGGCATACTTTTTTTGCAGTGCAGTGATACGAAAAAAGGAGTTGTTATGCGACCACAGGTTACAAGCTTACATAGAGTATTTCCTCAGCTTCGAGGTAATATCGACTTTATAACAACCTTTGATCATCTTCACTTAACACCTGGGTTTCTGTTAACCTCTGACCCCTGACCCCTGACCTCTGACCCCCTCGCCTGCAGGCGTCTGGCAAGATGGACGAGAACTACTTTGTGGCGGTGACCAGCACCAACGCGGCCAAGCTCTTCAACCTGTACCCCCGGAAGGGCCGCGTGGCGGTGGGCTCCGACGCGGACCTGGTGCTCTGGGACCCCGACGTCACCAAGATCATCTCCGCCAAGAACCACCAATCCGTATGTCTGCTCTTATTCATATTAATCACCAGACCTGGTTCCACCTTCACATTGGGTTTCAGATCCACAACTCGTTACATCTGGCTTATTATTATTAATACTCTATACCAGGTTCAACCTTTGTTTTAGTTTGAGAACCACATCTCAGAGCGTCTGGTCTTATAAATGGATTTGCATATGAACAGTACTCGAGTGGGATGGTGTCCCCTACAAGCAGTAGTCATTTGTTTCACAACCACTATTCTGTAAGTTGGATTTCTTACAAATAATAATACACATACCCGTTGCGTCCTTTAGCTTGGCCTGTGTCATTGTGGCCGATTTTAGTGGCAGTTAACGTGAAGTCATAGACCGAAGCCAAAGAAGGGTGTGTGGATCACAGATCACTGCGTCTGTTTGGTGCAATCCGCTGGTGACATCACAAGTGGGAGTGTCAGTCCACCAGCCGGGAGGTGACAGAGGCGTTGACCTATACAGCAGAGTTGACCTATACAGCATGCATCTGGGTGGACAGTCTCACTTGTGATGCACAAGTGGCCCGTGTAATCACCCACACATCTGGTGGTGACGCATGGCAACAAGCTCTTGTCCTTGCACATTCACCTTACTCATGCCCTCTGGTTTGCAGATGTATTTTTATGTATGCCACCGGAGAACCATTCTAACCCACAGCTCATTAAACCAGTTGCCTCAGTCACGTACATAAGCCTTGACATTACCCTGGCCTGTAATTCCTCTAATTGAGTTTGGCAGACAGCACAATACATCCCACTATTCTACCGTCCTATCGGATGACTTCTTCACCGTTTTTCTATGCTTCTAAGTGCTCCTGATTGGTTTAAAACCTCAGAAGTAGGGCGTGTTCTTCGTACATTTACGCTGCGCGAAGCCCATGGGAATGATGTCATCTTAAGAATCTGCCAGTTCAAGAACATGGCAACCTATCGTAAGCTTGTTACTGGAGATACTGGAGCAAGGAGGGCTCGGGCATGAGTACGAGTGTGGGTGGGTGTGTGATGTATGTGGTGTGCGCGTGTGTGTGTGTGTGTGTGCGTGTGTGTGTGTGTGTTTTTTTTTTTTTGGGTGATGTGTGTGTGTGTCCAGGCATGTGTGTGTTTGAGTGTGTGTATGTGAGCGCAACCAGTAAGCCAATAGAAGCTAGTTAGGCCCTGTGATGAGGTCACCCGCCTGAAGGCATTCATACATCATCTGAGCACTTTTCCCCATGACATCATGGAAGAAGTCAATGGGACTGGGAGCAGATCCATAATAGTAACATTACAGCTTGTGTTACCATGTAGGATAAACACGTGCATCATGAAGGACTGACACACACATACTGTACATGAACGTGCATACCCCTAGGAATACATACATACTTACACGTAAATATGTATAAACAAAAGCCACCCATACAACAGCATTATGACAGCCACACACATAAACAAGATGTTTGAACACAACCCACGAATACACACGCAAGTAGACGCAAGCACACACACATGCACACATGCACACACACACACACACGCACACACGCACGCACGCACGCACGCACGCACGCACGCACGCACGCACGCGCGCGCAAACACACAAATGCACTCACACCTCACATGTGCATGCACTTACACACACACACAAGCCTGTACTGTTGGTGAATTATTCCCAAATGAGATCGTTGTGTCTCTCTGACTCGGCTCCAGTTTCCTCAGTGAGGAAGGATCATGACATCACGTCACACCATTCAGGACTTCTGTCTTTATTTTGTTAGTCAGCATTACAGCAAAACAGTCGGCTTCTCTTTCGCTATCGAACTCAACCCTCCCCCTTTAGAGCCCAGTCTCCCTTTAGAGCCATGTGCTTGTGGTATGTATTATGATTATTACCCATCAGCCCTGGCACTGGAGCCCTGGGGAATCACCGGTCGGTTCCGGAAACGTAGCCTGGGCGGTGGTAATGTCCCGGAAGGCCATCTGTCTCTAATGGATTGCGTGGTTTGGGCTGAAAGTACCCCTCCATCAGAATAATGTCTTCATGACACAATGGCCTCGCCTAACGCTGATGTGCTCGTGTCGTGTGTCAGTCGATATTGGGTGTCTACAACCGTTTGATTGAAGTCGTGTTGAAAGTGTGTATTGAATTTACCCAAATTACAATTGATATATCCCTACCCTTCCTGTGTCTACTACTGTACAACATTATGGCTGCTTTCAGGACTCATAGTCACGATGGCCTTTTTTAAATTCATAATTCAGATTATCTTCATTTCTGAAAACGTGCATCCATTCAAACATTCCCGCATTTGAAAATGGTCCTCCCTCCTGTGTCAGTGTACACCGACCTGAGCCTGTTCGTGACGGGCTGAGGGCGGTGAGACACCACCACCACTGAGTGTCCCCCTCGCCCCCCCCAGGCGGTGGAGTACAACATCCTGGAGGGGGTGGAGGTGCGCGGAGGGCCCCTGGTGGTGATCAGCCAGGGGAAGATTGTGCTGGACGAGGGCGACCTCCACACCACCGCCGGGGCCGGGCGCTACGTGGTCCGCAAGCCCTTCATCGACCACGTGTACAAGCGGATACGGGCCCGCAGTAAGGTGGGTGACCGGACCCCCCGCGTCGTCTGCTGTTGAGGGCCAGGCGTTGACAACACGTGTGACTCGCTTCTAACTTTATTTCTAAATTAGGTATTGCATGCTATAATGTGCGTGACCATAGCGATAAAAGGGTAACACATTTGGTAGTGAATCTGTAGTGCAACAAATTTTAAGATTATTAAGATTATTTTGGTATCTGAAGTAATCATCTTATTATCTATCTTACAATAATAGCATTTCCTAACAAACAGATTTGTCACGCATGATTTGAAAACGATCTAATCGAATCTATATATATCTATATCTATTTGACGAACTTAAGTGAGAGAAAGCGTTTACAAACCGGCACGAAGGTGCCGGTTTGTAATCGCTTTCTCTCACTTAAGTTCGTTGAAGAAGCCGCTCAACGCTGTGATGCTGACCGAAGACAACATTACTAATGCAGAGCGGATGTTTTCTCCAACCCCCCCCCCCCCCCCCCGGGGTCCCCCAGCTGGCGGAGATGCGGGGCGTCCCCAGGGGTCTGTACGACGGCCCTGTGTGCGAGGTGTCCATCGCCAGTAGGACCGCGAGCCCCGCCCCCTCCACCACCGCCTCCCCGGCCAAGCACGCCCCCTCCAGCGGCGGCCAACCTCCCCGCAACCTCCACCAGTCCGGCTTCAGCCTGTCCGGTCAGTAGGCACGCCTTCACACGCTGGCGCTCATTCAGCACACTGTTCTTTCTATTCTTATTTATTCAACCCTTTTTATTCTCGGGCCCTAAAAGAGGATTTCTGTCCGTCTGTGATGACCCCACCACACACAGGAAACTCTGTTATAGCTTCATTTAACGAAAGGTGTGTGGTGTGGTCTTGAGTTTTCTGTGAGTGTTCTGTGCGTTGTCGAACCCATTTTTGGTTCGATCCATGGCAGAAGAAACACTGATCCATGAGCTGCATTGGAATTATGAGGTTGATTCGTCTTTAAAAGCCATATCAGAATCCATCCACTTGTGACATCCGAAGTGGGCGCGTCCATTCACAAGGAATGTGAGCCGGGACTTTTCAAAATTGCTTGTAATGACGAATTTCCTTCATGTCTGATCGTTAAAAGCTTTTCATGCTTGGGTCAAAGATATTGTGACTAATAAGTGACTAGACAATAACGTGCGGTCTGTTTTTGACACCTAGGCTCTCAGGTTGACGACAACATTCCTCGTCGAAACACTCAGCGCATTGTGGCGCCACCTGGTGGCAGGACCAATATCACCACTCTGGGATAGATCCCTGCACCAAAGCCCTACCCTCAACTGGAGAAACTAAGACGTAGACGACGAAGAAAACACTAATTTGAGCACTTTGTATTATGAACACTTATAATTTGAGGGTTTTATACAGTACTTTTTACCCGTCATGTATATTTTTTATTGGTGCGTTTCGTTTTTTTTCGATTATGTAGTTTTATTTGATAACATTTCAATTAAAGGGAAATTTCAACAGCAAGCATTAAACTGATTCCGATTGATCGGAATGATACATGTGAAGTTAAAATCGGCAAAGAAGAAGTGACATCAGTATCGATTTGCTTAGGAAGAAGATCAAACGGAATAGCAAGCTAGCCTGCTTAGTTAACGTAGTCGTTTTCTCCTATTGTAGGCCTACTCTACGGTACAGCGGAAACACAGATAATGTTTACAAGTTTACGTCCTTTCTCTGAAGATAAAAAAGATTTTAATCTATTTTAATATTTTTTCACTGGAAGAGGTGACATTTTGAGTGACATTGTCTTTAAGTTGCAAACAGTGCCATCTTCAATAATGCAAAATTCCGTTTGTGTACACTTTTCTTCTTCAATTTGAACTCAGAAGCATGACTTTGTTCCAATCGGATAATCTCTTGCATTAACCTATGCTAACAGTTTTAAATCAACTTCAAGAGGGTGCCATCGGATTAATGGAAGTTGAATCATTCATTCATTGCGGTTTCTTTCCCTGCCTCGTAACATTCACAAAATCTTTAAAAAAAACAAACTTTAAACCACATTTAAATTAAAATAATTGAGTTATTCTTCAAAAGCCTTTTAGTTTTCAAACTTCAAGTATTTAGTTTAGTTGGCCTTTAAGGTCCAGAAATTAAACAAAACGCCATCGTGACTGTTGCCCTAGAGAACGACAATGCCATCCATTAAACTTAGAGTAGTGAATGTATTATCATCATCATCTACAACTGCCTCTTTTATACACATCCATCCTTCAACCTTTAACTATTTATGTGCCTGAATCCACAAGATGTATTGATCGTTTGGCTTTGTTGCATCTTTCTTTGGAGAAGAGGTTGTAAGATAAACAATGTAAAATAGCCAGGATAAACCGATTATAAGGTGCCAGATTTGTGTGTACGCAGGGGCCTGTTCGACAATGGGTAGTGCCTCTGTTATGACTATGCTCGATATCTTGAAATGTTTCTTGTTTTACTTTAGCTAGCCGTCGTTACAACGCTACATGGTGTCGTCCTGTAACTGTAAGGGCCTTAGGGCTGAGCACTTTTAATTTCCCGCTTGAAAGTAGACATGAGCTGACGTGTTTGTGGACTAGCGTGTGGTGTTGGTGTGTGAGGTGTGTAGGACTCTCACGGCTGTATATATACGCCGGGCTGTTGGTGCCTCAAAGTGGAAGAGTTGTATACGCTCTTCGTTTGATTCGATTTTGTTGCATGGGTCTGGTTCTTATTAAGCCAGGAATAAATCCTTCCGTTTGTCTTTACCCCTTGCTCTTGTGTCAACGGCATGTTGATGTCATCACCACGAATCACTGAACTTCCTCCCCTTCCATTTGTTTTTGCCTTAACTCCCTCACACACACTTACCCTGGTGCGTGCACACACACAGAAGCGCGCACGCACACACACACACACACACACAGTTCTCATGTTAGCGTTACTAATAGCGTATCTATTTAAGGAATCCAAGGGAAAACATGAAGGGAAAGATTGAAAGATAAACAGGAACACCTTTCCCCACAACATCTCATGTTTCCCACTCCTTACTGACTCTTGCTCAGAATTTAAATTATACACAGTAGACACAGTTCACTTTGCTTGTTAAACACTGAATATAAAATGTTTCTTCTTCTACTTAAAAAAAGATACAAATCGGAAATTGAAACTGCATGTCATCACAAAAGGATAAAAACACAAACCAGGTGACTCTGTGTGCCCGATTGACCCTCTTGCAAATGGATGTCTATGTCTCTGTTGCTAGGATTGGGGTGGGGCAGGCTTCAACAAAGAATTTTTGTGTCTCAGCCAGACACAGACGTCCGACGTCCGGCCCCCCGACTGTTATCCGCCTCCTATAAGGGGTCTTAGATGTGTAGGCTGAAGTTGGAGGGAGGAGGAGGAGAGGGAGAGAGGGAAGGAGGAGAGGCATGATAGTCGAGAAGGATTAGGAGAGAGAGGAAAATGGCGAGGGAAGGGGTGAGGCATGGAGAGAAGGAGGAAACAGGGGGTCTCCCTCTGTAGGGGAGACGGCTCTCCAGAGACTGAAAGCATGCAGCCCTTTTCTTTTTCCAAAATTTTCCACCCAGACCTATTCTCAGTCTCTCTCGCTTTCTTCCCTTTGGCTTCTTCTTTGTGTACTGTGGTTGTCACGGCGACCGGGCCCTGGATTTTTTCCTGTTGTTTGTGATCATGTCATGGCAACGCTGGTACCATTATAGATTACCATAAGGACCAAAACCTCCTCACTGGTGCTGATCACACACACACACACACACACACACACACACACACACACACACACACACACACACACACACACACACACACACACACACACACACACACACACACACACACACACACACACACACACAGTGTTGTCTTATTTCCTGACAATATACCTCATGTTGTTATAACACCTTTGCTGTTTAACATGCAACATGCTCACGGTGCTTAAAGTGTTTTTAAAGCAAGAGTTCAGAGGGTTTGGAGTTCATACACACATGCACGCACACACACACAGACTCACTATTATGTGCTTCGTCATGCTGCAGACCCCTCTGTAACCCCCCCACGATAAAAGCCTTTCCCATTGTGAGAGTAATTGGATTCATGGCGCGTTCTTTGTCCGGATGGCTGTGGGGTTGCATCCCATAGATGATGTAAAGATGTATGAAGACTTGAAATGAAAAATAAAGAAGTTAAAAATAGGAAATGCTTGTCTTTGGTTGCTTGAACAGAGAGAGAAAGAAATGATGAGTTGATATTAATTAGTGATATTAAAAAGCCTGTGTTTCTGTGTTACCTTATCCATGCATGACGTAAATTGGTGGTCTATTTGATGCACATCTGAATATATCTGAATGTAATAAACGTGAAAAGAAACGTAAAACTGTTTTATACTCGATAAACTTTATACTTGATTGCGTTCTCGGGCCACAAATTGCATACAGTGACAACTGTTGTGCAAAACAGAACTACCAACCATAACGGTTGTATCCCTTTGTACCCCTACGGGGCGCCACTGTACCGTTCGCATCGCATAGTATTTCATTTTTTTTAAAAAACATTTAATACAAGTTAGTGCGCATGAGCACAAGTCTGTTCCATCGGGATTTATCCATCCGTGTTTTGCAGCCAACCGGCCTCAACAATCAAGCCCACCTGTCTGAAATCAGGTAAACGCACTTCCTCAATTTAATCGAGGGAACAATAGCAACACTTCGTCTAAAATATGACCATGCGCATCTGAAGGGGTTCTTCCTTAAAGGTAAGTCCTTTCTCTTTCAGGGTAGGCCTACAGCAGGTCATTCCTTATTGAGGACGAATCCTGCCACGGGAATAATTAATGAATGCATAGTAGGACCTAATGTATCATTTTAAAGACTGTTTTAACAAATAACGAGTAAAACAATTATTTAATGTAGCCTACTTTTTAATGGAGCACAAATTAAAACAAAGTATTTAATTAGAAATCCCTGCTTCTTAAAATCAGATATAAGTATACCTTATACATCTATATAAAAACATAGAAGCAGATTTATATCTATAGCAGATATAAAGACACAGATATTTTTCTAAAATTCATTTAAAGACAGTTAAATCAGTTGATTCATTATGATGTTTTAAACACTGGTTTAATCCCTTTTGTCAGTATTTTTCCTTGTAGGTCATTTAATGCTGTTCCTTTTTGCAATTAATCTCCCAAGCTATTTTAACAAAGAAGAACCTTTTATTTGACTCAGACATCGACAATGTCCATCGTGATCTAATTCCTTATTAATATTTGCATGTCTATTTTGAATCAGTTTACCGTTTTTAATATTTTGTATATTTTAAAAACAGATTAATAATAATTATGTAAATCAAACGATACATTTACTCTTTTCATTATTTAATTAATACTGTATTTCTCTACCTAAGCTGTTTGGGTAATGCTCCATGAAACAGTATATTTAATAATTATTTGACTAATAATATAATGATAATAATATAACTGATAATTCTTCTTTGAAAGGATGGCTAACTTTAACTTTCCGTGGCCCAATTCGTCTTCCTACCCAAACACTGATAGTATTTCTATAATTTGTCATGCTAGCCTCTGGGCTGTAACACACTTAGTCGTTAGTCAGTTATTTAATTTGTCGCGCCTGACTTTGTTCTACTATTTGTTCGAAGAAGAACAAACATGGATGGCAATTAAAGAAAGTGCAGTTGTGTTGAATATGAACTAGAACCTGAAAGAGATTATAATAAATCAATTATAATTACAGCAATATCATTTGACTCCCATATCCCCTTTTTCAAATCATTACAAATTCCAATTTCTATGATTACACATTCTGCAGGGGGTGAAACTAGTGGTATCACTGCAATTCCATCGACCCCCCTGACAAGCCTGTGAAAGGGTCCACAGGGTCCACATACCACTAAATAGGTGTGTTGTTGTAGTCCAGGACGGCAGCGTGTGTTTACTTGTTGTTTAACTTGTAGGCTACTATGTGAAGTCAGGGCACTTCATTGAGTGTGAAGATTGACGGTGGCATCAAAATGGCCTCCCCATAGCATACCCCATCGACGTCATAGGTTTTGGTCAATGATATTAGGGAATTGTTCAACAACACTTTGTGAGACGCAAATAAAGTGCAATGAATATATTGTAGACACATGCGCCTGGAAGACAGAGTTGTTTATGAATCTCTCTGTGATTCAGTGGAAATAAACTGCGTTTGAAGATTGATGCTGAGGAGTGTATGGATGGTGGCTCGTCGTCTACTAGAGGTATGTTAGGAGTTAGGACCCGGGCTTGTTGACAGGCTATATCTATATAATGTACGGACGTTTTTAGAACTTCAATAATATCCAAAATCTTGGAAACCATTGAACAAAATAACTGACCAAAAGAATATCGAATGTCCAGACGGAGGTTTCGTCTTTCGTTGAACATTAACTACTCTCCCTCTCAGTTCAACATAACACCCTGGCGACATAATCACTCTCTTCCCCCCTTTTCTTCCGTTACCAATATTCAGACCATAGTCTCTGTTTGTGTGACCACAGGTCTGGGTTCTATCACCTCACTCATAAGTCTGGTCTCTCCACTGGCCGGCTGACCCTTCCAGACCTACTGTGAGGTATCGGCCCTCAGTGCTGGCAGGGGATTAACAGTTTCCTGGGCCCTCTGTCTTCTGTCATTTTACTGGATATTTGCCGCTCGGGAGAGGCAGTCCCTTCCCCTTTCTCTTTCTCTTTCTCAGTCCTACGGTGTCAGGCACTGCCTTTGATGGTTGCGTCAAACTTTAGCTCCCTGCTCTGTTCTTTTCGGCTCACAACACAACTTACATGACCGAAACCCTTGGCTTGATCTTTGAGGACACCCCTAGCCACCAAGCCAAGGTGTTGGCTCTGATCTTCCCCCAGAGTCTTCAGTATTACCATGCGTTGTCCCCCTGTGACCAGGCCGTTGTGCTCAGACAGCTCACTTCTCAAAGTGTAGTAGTCTCTGATGATGACTGATATTTTAGAGACAGGTCGAGAGAGAGAGACAGGTACAGAGAGAGTCCTAGGTAGAGGGAGACAAGGCAAAGGGAACACAAAGCCGGGGCGCCTAGCATCCCCACAATTGAGTGAATGTGACCTTCAAGCGCGAACAGCGTGTCAGCCAACACCGTGTTCCTGCCACAGATATGCCTGACTACCACATAGAAGTCTTGCAGACCCAGGCACCACTGCATGCTTCTCTGGTTTGTGTTTTTCAACTGCTGGATGTACACCAAAAATCAATGGAGAACAAAAACCCACATACACATATGGCTACTAGTCTTTCAATGCCAAATCAGTGCAAAAGCCTATTTTTCAATAGATAGAGTAATTGTGAGGAAAGTTGGCACTGGTCTGATCCTGCCCAAAGCCTTCCCTAAACATATAACTGTTTCCTGGCCAAACTCACATTTTGAGAGATTAATCGTAATCACTGCAGAAACGATCAAACAAAGCGCCAAGCTGCTTAATGTGGTCGGCTGGCACAAACACATTTTTAATAACACAAAATAGCAAAATAACAATTTTACTAGCCTCAGGATCATCTCCAGAGAATCTTGTCAGATTTGGGTTCACACATACAGCCCCTGCAGGTATAATCCGGAGAGTATCCGGTTTACAGGGCATGTGTGAAAGGCCTATAGGGCTACTTCCAATCATCACAGAGCTAATAGGTGATTTGAATATCGTGCACAATTTTGAATGCAGGTAATATACCAGGTGATGAATCACACTGTGACTGGCACCACTGTGGGGGACGGATCGCCATGGAAAGAAACGTATCACTTCCTGTTCTTTTCATGTTTAGTATACAAACACGTTATTATTAGTAGGTACATCTTTCTTGCATCTTTTTGACTGGTTTGACCATTGAAAAAGCATCTAAATACAGTTTTAAAGCCTGGCTAAAACGATTAACGCCCCAACTGTGTGTGGGGAGGGGGACACTGGATGACAGATGTCAAAGTGCTACCAGAATATTTGAATAATCCCCAAATATAGAAGTCATCAAACGATACCTTTCTAATTCATGAATATCCAGATGTTCTAAATATTCAGGTTCAGCCCTATTGACAACCGGCCAGACCAGACAAGACAGTGGTCACCAACAGATGGAAGGTAGCAGGTACAATACACAATATCAATAGTATACCGTATGAATTATCTGGCATGATCGATTATTTCTTTAAAGGTTAAAGGGATCTGCCAATACCCTATTAAATTATCCAGCTTGGCCCAAAATTACCATTACCAGGACAAGCAACACATTCCCCCAGGAGAGGCTTTGTGACGTCATTCACTTTTACAAAAATATGTACAAAAGCGATCACTTTTGTCAGATTTGTCAACCAAAAGACAAGGAGAACTCCATAAGCCAATGCTTGCCTCAGCGATTTTGTGTTTAAGAATAGACTGAACCTCTTTATTTAAGCCTCTGCCGTTGGTCAAGAATCATGCGGTTGGAATGCTGTTTAATAGAAGCTCCATCTCCTGCCACATATTACCTTTTTCAAAGTACCCTAAAGTGCTAGTCTGGTTTACAGGGCTACGTTTGCTTGAGCCAACGTCTTGTTCCCTGTTCCCTGATTTCGGGAACATTAGCTCGCAAATCCTAGGGATGTTATCCAAATGAACTTGAGCTGAAGTTTCTGCCGAGCCCTTTCATATTGTACATAGCAGGATATATGCCTAATCAAATAAACGTGACTTTAAACTTGACTTAGTGAGCTCACTCACACGTCGGCAGATGGCTCCAGGACTATTTACATACTCGCCTCGACAAGTTTGGTGGTTGTCAACTTGAACCAGATAATGCATTAGAGGTTGTAGTTTGGCAGTTGGTCAACAAGAAAGCTGGTTTTAGCGTCAGAGGAACATGTCGAGGTTGGGTTTGCTGAGTGATCACATGCCTCTGTCATTATTATATATAGCTATAAATATTTATATACATAATGGCAGTTATCTATACTTTACATTAAATAACATTAAATAAGTGCTATTTTATGTGTAATTTGAATGTTCACCTAGAACAGTACACGTCCTCATGATTGTTTACTCCTGAAAATAAATCTATTTGGGCTAATATTGGGCAAGTCTGATGCTATCTCATGAATAGCTCCACCCCGTTTTACCAGCTAATGTGTACAGGCCTGATGAGCCTCTGAGCAATGGTACATCATCAGCAATACTGTATATCCCTTCTAAATATTTAAAGTTATATCAGCTCAGTAACTAAATATAAATATTGCTTTTCCCCAAGAAGACAACAACACAAGCAAATATTTGTGACGTTAATATTACCTCTCATCCCAGCGAAAAAGATAGATACAGATTCAAGTATTGGAGGGACTGGCATCTGTTTATAGTATAAATATTTAAGTATAAGTACTTGTGTTAGCATGTTCAAAATTATGCAGCTAACCGTGGTTTAAACGAGAAATAACGAAACAACATGTGTTAAGGTCGTCAACCACTTGAGAAAGGTCAGTTATCTATAAATGGTTGGCTTTCTCACATATTATTTATGTTCTCTTTCCTATTCTCCGATTAATACATTATTTGACTGAGACCAAATATATAATGTTAAAAATTCATCAACTTCTTTCGTCTTCATGGATTTAAGGTTTATTATATTAATGAAACAAGCATTTTTCTTAATCAATATGATCTTGGAAAGAGTTGTATATTTACATAAACTGTTTCAAGATTAAACATTGCCAATTTACCTTCACCTTTTGTTTTAACACAATTATTATTATTTTTAAATTGATTTAGTTATTCATTTGATTTACAATACAATAAGACAAAGTACTAATGCAAACAAAAGTAGACACTAAGGGTAAATGCTTAACAAAATGCTAAAAGTAAGGAGAAGACAAGACAAACACAACAACAACAACAACAAATAGGGCCAACAAATATAGATGGTATGAACAGCATAAATTATAAATTATAAAAATGTAAAGTATAAAGTGTCAATCGTAAATTATAAAGTGGCTATAAGGTATTTTGTAAAGTGTATCACAATTATTTTTCTCTTTTTTTTTTTATGAACAAAGTTTAGCACATTGTAGCACATAGTTACCTTTTGAGATTCTTCATATGGTGTTAAATCATTCAACTTTGATAAAGAAACATTTTAACTGCTAAAATGGCGAGCCATTGACGTCCATTATATTCCAAATGACAAACTACTAGACAATACTAGACAATTTCAACATTTAACCTGGGGTCTGAACAAACCAGACAAATTCCTTAACTTGCAAAGCAGTGAAAGTCAAACTTGTATCACTTATTACACAGTGTAGATACACTTAACAAAAAACAAACAGGAAAATACTAAAAGTGAATAAGAATAAGGAATAATTTAGAATAAGGAAACAAAGTCAAAATTCTGATTCTATCTTTAGTTATTGGATATAAGCACTTGTACAACAATCAATACAAGCGGTTTCAAGCCACAATCAGCAGTGTGGCTATCATACAGTGCACCTAGAATGTTAAAGACCACATCAAGAGTGAGCAATGGGTAAAGCGTGATGCCCTCACAGAGAGAACGGGCGCTGGGTGTGATGGGCGTTCCGGCTCTTTCCCAGCATAGATCCTCCGCTTGCAAACTCTTTGGTAATAATTTCCTATACATAACATATGCCCTGACATATGATAATATTGGTCGTCAATTTAATGTGACGATAAATTGTATAATGGCGGTGTCATCATTCTAAGACGAATATAGTTTGTTTGTGGATGAAATTATACATCGTCATGGCAACGCTGGACATCAGAGGCTACTGTTCTGATAATGTGGCCTTTCAGTCACTTTTACATCAACTGATGCAAAACTGTCAATGCATTTCCTCTGTTTCCTCATTACACCACTCCAAAACCCAAAAACGTCTCTCTCTGCCCTTCAAATCGAGAGAGTCACCTCATCCGTGGAACGTGGGTGAGTCACACAGGAGCAACACATCATCCAAACGACTTTTAAGATCACTTGCCGTGGTATCGAGTTACAAAGCTCTTGTCTTCACACTGCTGACGCAAAACAAAAGACTAGAGAAAAACAAAATGTGGTTCACCTTGAGACCAATCGGTGGAGTTGTTTAGTGTTCACAGAAGGACAAGGAGAATATGTGCGAGGTCTGACTCTTGGGTAGTTTCTCAGCCGGGGGCTTCGCTGTCATTTACATGAACCGGTGCACAGAGATGACTCTCTCCATTGGCGTCTCTAAACTAAACTAACACCCCAGGATGATCAATATATCATTTATTGTATCATTATGAAATCAATAATAGTCCGTTACAATATTTCAGTGCTTTTACCAAATGTAAGAAATCCCCCCCCCCCCCATTGAACATTGATTTCCATCGAGTCAATATAGGAACGCACTAACACACATGATCAACGATTACTCTGCTGCAGGCTATTCGGCCACTTCAACAGATTAGCAGAGTTAGGCCTATGTCAACGACGCTAAAAAGGGGACATTATATACACCATTGAGAACTGTACACTGTCGATTCACGGTTTTTCGGCTGATCTCTTATCACTTCAACAGGTTTTGGCTGCTGCAACATGAAATCCAGTGCCTGTCTGGTGAACACACGCTGGAATGGCGACGGTTTAAGGTTGACCACTAGAATGTTGTAGTTCTAACCATAGAAGTAATAGCTAGAGATCACACTGCATCACCGGCCACTTCCAGGGAGGCTTGCATGTTTTTTTCCGCCTGTCCCTTGGTTGTGGTGGTGGTGGTGATGTGGTCGTTTTGGGGGGTCCCGCTGCTGTCGTGTGCAGAGAAGCACCAGGCCTTCAGTGACTGAGCACACTTTCCTCCGCTAGCGGACGAAGTGGACCGGCCCCGGCGGCAGCAAGGGGAGCCCCCCCGTGTGTTTAACGCCATCATGTGGCCCGCCTTGGAAACACTGCCCTTCTTGGAGTGGCCGAGAGTGGGCCTCCGCCTGCGGCGGAAGCAGCGGCAGCACAGAACATTCTGGAAGGCCTTCTTGAACTCCTGGCTGAAGCAGGGGTAGATCATGGGGTTGATGCAGCTGTTGAGGTAGCCCAGCCAAAAGCACACTTTGAACACCGTGTCAGACGGCCTGCATGATGGGAAGAAGGACCCTTGGAAAAAGGAAACAAAAAAAGCATTTTACCGTAATGTTTCCCAGACTGGTTCTGCAATATTTCTATTTAAATGCCAACCCTTTTCCAAATAGTAGGCTTTTTGTGGATACTAAAGTTAACTTCTTGCATCTTTTTTATTGGAAATCGTCCTAATGGAACCTACAGCCCACAGACCAACAGACCAGCTGCATGTGTTTATACATGTTTAGTAAAAACATAAAACAAATAAAAAGAGAATACACTAGTTTGATTATTTTGAAGAAAACTGCCCAGCCAAGTTTTCCCCTCTTTGTTTTCCCGTTGATAGCATCACCGTCGTAGCCCCGGGAGCTGACCAACAGGGCTCTCAAGTTTTGAACTGAGTTTGAGTGTGATTTTGTCTCAAAAAGAGGGCAATTGGCTTTATGCACAGCTCCACGACTTCCTGAAATAAGCCAGCTCGTTTATTTCCTGTCTTACATTATTGGACCAACTGATTAATCCAGGTGTGCCTGACCATTGTTGTGAGGTCAGACACACCTGGATTAATCAGTTGGTCCAATAATGTAAGACAGGAAATAAACGAGCTGGCTTATTTCAGGAAGTGAATAGCGAGGTGGAAAACAAAATGAGAGGACAAGAGGGAGAGCAGAAGAGAGAGGGGGGGTAGTATATTAACACGTGACTGCATACAAATGTGGTGCCATAAGGACATGATGACTAATGTATGATAATAAGCATTATTGACCCTTAACACTAATATTCAGAAACATCACTGCCTCAAAAGGCTATTGGCCTAAGCAACACCAGTAGAGGCAAATACCTTTCCCTGAACTTGTAAACGTTGCAAACGTGCAAAAAAAATTAATATTTATGCGGCATTCAGTCCAATGCTTAAAATATATCTGTAGCATTCAGTAGGCCAATGCTGTGGTAGAGTGTGTGTAAAGTATGACGAAGTGTTTCTTTCTGTTCAATAGAAACAACTTCATCGATCCCCTGTAGGAGAAATTTTGTATGAGGCTTTAATAAAATTCCTGGACACATTTTTTTTAAAAGTGTCTGCAAAAGAGGACGTCTGGTCACCCTACGTACAGGGAACCCATTTGATTCCTACCTGCTCCACTGTTAAATAGCGGCAAAAGCTGGTGGGCGTGAGAAATACGAAGTGTGGCGTGTGAGCGTGTGCATCGGTTGCATGTGTCTCACGCCCAATGCGTGAGACTTGAGAGCTTTTTTGTTTGTCATTGTTGGGCGGCCAAGATATTTGTATAAATCTGAATGCTTAAATGGTCCCCTGAAGATGGATTCCAGGCACTAAAGGAGGTTTAGCATAGGCGAATGCTAGCCAAAGTACATACAAGGTCTGGTTATTCTGATTATGTATAGCTGCCTTTCTCATGTGAAAGGCCAAGCAGTAGTTTAGTCTGTCCTCAAAAACAAATCCTCCTTCAGTGAGTTGGTTCGCCCTGTTCTGCTGCCAGTGGTTTAAATCCCTGAAGTCAATCATAGAGTCTGCCGGGAGAGTGTGAAGAGTTGATTATGTAAAACTGTTTGTAGTAAAGAGCCCCTATTTTACCACCAGGTGTGAATAAAATTAGGAAGTACAAGCTGTTTCTAAATCTGCCCTACCCTTGTGACTGAGCTCCCAATCCAATCTCATTATGTCAGGGCAGATATCGAAACAGATTTGAATGGTTAATCACACTCTCATCTGGTGGTTAAATGGGCCTCTTTAAATACTAGTGAATGCCTAAACGACTACAGATAATATATAAAGCTAGTATTTTGGGGGATCTGCGAATTAATTCTGGGATTGGGGCTGAAAGAATACAATACTACCTTTTTGTAAATAGTCACTTGGTTATGTTTACTCATACATCTCAAAGGATACATTTGAACTTCCTTGACAGTGGCTGTCCATCAACTAAACAGAAACTCAAAATGCTGACTTTTGTAAGATTATCCATTTCTTGCTGGTGTCTTTCACATCTTCAGCGGCTAAATCTAAACATTACATTTTAGAGTAGACCAAGTGTGCTCTACAGACATCGGGACAGAATATCTACCGATGCTCAAGACCAGGAAGAAGGGTAGCCAGCAGGCGATGAAGCAACCGACGACGATTCCCAGGGTCTTCGCCGCCTTCTTCTCCCGGGAGAACGTCAGGAACTTCTTCAGCGCCAGCACGCGCCGCCTGCACGTCGACACCTCCACCTCGGCGGCCTTCTCCTCCACCTCCTTCTCTGCCGCGTGGGCCTTCCCGCGGTGGATCCGGAGCATCACCCCCTCGCCGGCCGAGCCGCCCTGGTTCCTGCGGGACTTGCGCTTGGCCACCACGTACACGCGGCAGTACATGGCCAGGATGACGGCCAGCGGGACGTAGAAGGACACCAGGCTGGAGAACAAGGCGTAGCCCGGCTCCTCGGTGATGAGGCACACCGTCTCGTCCTCCGGGTCGCTCTCCTTCCAGCCGAACAGCGGCACCACCGACAGCCCTGCTGACACCACCCACAGCACCACCACGGCGGCCAGCCCCCGCTTCTCGGTGGCCATGGCCGGGTAGCGCAGGGGGTAGGTGACAGCCAGGCAGCGGTCGATGGAGATGACGCACAGGCTGAGGATGGAGGCGGTGCAGCAGAGGACGTCCAGCGCAGCCCAGGCGGTGCAGAAGACCCGGCCGAACACCCACTTGCCGAGGACCTCGGAGATGGCGCTGAACGGCACCACGGCAGAGCTGAGCAGCAGGTCTGCGGCGGCGAGGTTGGCGATGAAGAAGTGTGTGACGGAGCGCAGGTTGCGGTGGCACACCACGGACAGGATGACCAGGATGTTGCCCAGGACGCCGCAGAAGAGGAAGGCCGCCAGCACTATGGACAGAGCCACCGTCTTGGTCGTGTCCATCTCTAGATCGGCATCGGTGGAGTTGGTGGAGTTGGTGGAGTTGGTGGAGTTGGTGTAATTGATGCAGTTCTCCATGATGGAGAAGATAGTGGTGTTTTCATCTGTGGGAACCATATTGCTCCTTGGTTTGAGGATAAACAAGATGAAACAGGATAGTGGTCAGGGGAATGCGAGGGTCTGAAGATGGACTGAAGATGGAGCGGATCTCCCTGACCTCTGCTACATTAACTCTGGCTTTACCTATGAAAACACAAAAAGGCACAGTCAGCACATAGCCCATATGCACATATACAGATTGATAAGTCGGATCGATGGGTTGCAAACATTTACAGCAGTTTACTGTTCATACAGCACAACAAGGGAAGAACATTTTCTTGTTGTCCTGGTCATTCTTTTCGGAGAGACCGGAGAAGAATTTATGTTTTTTCTGGAACCAACACAATATTGGCAAGATAAATGTGCCACTCAAAATGGAAAATGACGAAATAAACCCGGGGCAATAAGAGAGGGAGTGTGCCGGATAACATTGGACAGAAGGAGACACTCAGCTCTTTTCTTAAGACGTCAGCAGATGGAAGGTGCAAACCGCAGACCGCCACGGGAGCTTGGAGAGCGGCAAGACTCTTCAAACAATAGCTGGCTTCCTCTCAGGGCGTAAATAAACAGCAGACATATTGAAGCAGACGCCCAGCATCAGTCCCTTGAAGGTGTGATATCTGTAAGTTCAGCGATGGCCAGAAAGCTCCTGAAAACCAACCCTTTATTAAAGCAGCAGGAGGCGGGGGGAAGAATGAACCAGCGGTTATTGCGGGGGCAAGCCTCTGCCCATTTTGCCTCCAGCTATCGGGTAGAAAGATCTAGCATTTACTTCTGCTAACTGTCGTCATGCGGTCTGCGGTAGGTGGAGGCACAAAGACGGACGGTCCACCTTCTTTGGAAAGCCAATACCTTTACCCTTGTTTAGGATCTCAGGGGCTTGTCATTTTCATGTTATGCCCTCAATGTGCAAAATATTGTTGCCAGAACCTCCCAAATAGGTGACACTCCATAAATGTGAGCTCTTCACCCTCATAATGGTGGTGCATTAAACCAATGGGTGATGTCACGGATACTTCATCCATATCTTAACCTTCTCTGGAAAAAATGCAGAACAGCATTTTGGTGGGCATCAAAAAGAATACAGGCTACTGCACCACTTTAAAGACATGGACAATTCACTATCGAGCTCTCTTGCCAAATGCGTGCCCTAATACGCTGCTAATGACAACAATAGGGTCAAGGTCAATATTGGTCAAGATCTGCCAACCCTCATAGATGTAGAGCAAAGCAATTAGCTGTTCTACCATATAACACATCCCCTTCTGGGCAGCAATGGAAATAATGAAATAATGTCTACGCTTATATTGATTTCTTGACTGATTATTTCCCACGTGTTTCTAAAAAGCTGCAAAATAATACAAGCTCAACCAAGCTGCCACTTCTTACCCTGATTCAAAAGCGTTGGGATTCAGATATTTGATTCAGCTGCTCGGTGAAAGTTTTTCTTTTTTGTAGTACACAACTCTGAAAGTAAACCTAAACGTTCAAATTCAACCCACCCTCCAATCGGGGAAGGACCATCAAAATATTTCTTTCAGCTTGGTAAAATGTCTAACTTTGACGACCACGTGTGCAATAGAGCTGGCTGAATGAAGCACTCAGACACAACCAAATCGGCTGAGAATGACAAGAGGAGGAAGATTGTGTAAAAGGAAATATGGATACAAAACTAAGGGGGTATAATGTTTTAACGGAGGGGGGCATTGCACCCTTTTGCTCACTTGCGGGGGTTAAGGGTGCAATTTCCACTACTGATTATCTCTTTGGATCACATCAGGGCAGTTCTAACCACTTTGTAGGCCATTCAATAAAAGCCTTGTTGATGGTGGACAACACAGACTCGTCATTGACGACGCATAGGTTGGACAATGGTGGTAGAATAGTTTTGAGGTGCACAGAGATGGGTGACGGTGCAGTTGTGATTTGAGCTTAGCAGTAACAGTTCAGCGGGGGGTAAATGGCGGGTCTCGCTCTCCCTTTGGTCTGAGGCGGGCTCTGATAGGCCCCCTCTCGGGGGACGTGTTGGTAGATACCACATGTCACGGAGGATGATAAATATTGGCTCAGTACCAACAGAGGAGCAGAGCCACAGACATGCAGGATGTTCCGTCTGCTTATCACATGTTACTTTTAAGATTCGACTGCACTATACTTCACAAGCCCCCCCCCCCCCCCCATATCGGTTTATTGGTTCACAAATAGCAGTGACGCTACTAGCTTTGCGTCAAGTAACAAACGTCAAAAGGGGATACAATTGTTTGGCTGATAACAAACATTGTCCATTTCCACAGTTGTTTCTATTTGTTTTATTCAAATAGGCTTTGGTATTGAGAATTGTCTTTCCCGGAAATGTCCCAGGATGAGTGTGTATCTTTATGTGCAGGTGAAAAATGTGCCTTCAATAAAAAATAAATAAAAGCGTTAATATCTGCTAAAACAAGTTTTAATGGTAGATATGGGGGCGTTATAGTTACATCTTACGCTTTGAAATATATATTTATTGATATTTTTCATGCAGGGCAATTTAGAGAGGCCAAATAATTGTTTTACATAATATTTAATATTGATAGACGATTTGAAAACAAAAAAATGTTGAATTAACAAAGACCAGGTAAAATACATATCTTGCAACCCCAAAAGCTAGAAACTAGAAAAGCAAGCCATCTATCGTTACGTCATGTCAAATGTCTGTCAACCAATTATGGTTCACCTATATTTCCCAGAATAAATACTGTACGTTGTATGTAAACACGTTCATTCTTTGGAAAACAAGAGAACAAAAACCCTTGGTGCCTTGTTGCACATCCAGCATGCTTAACCACGGACGTCCTTGAAAAGCGGCAGAAGAGAAGTGTCTTTTTGATGTATGGTCCTGTGGCAACGAAAGAACATTCCACGTTGGCAAGAGCCGTTTAGTGTACGCTTCTGGAATACTGATCAATTGTATTATTTCGTTTATCAACCCTCTTGTTTTTGGTTTGTTTCTGTCATACGCTCATGAGAACGATGTTTATTAGTTCTTTTTAATGAACTACCAGCGTGCAGGGCTACTTAGGAATCCGTTCCAGCTATATCTCTATAGTTGGGTGTCTGGTGGGGAGACGTGCTTCTTAAGTGTGCTATAGCATGACTTTCTCTTTTAGACAGAATTTGATAAGACACCATCAATCCACATAATTCAACTCAAAATTATAGAGGCTCTTGCATGAATGGCTTGGCATAAGATCCTGGACTGTCCCAGCTATTCAAGCCATGATGCAAACTTTAAAATAGATTACTCTCTTCTCTTTCCATCATTGTGAACCTGTGTCACTACCTCACTTCCACTGTAGTAGGCCTAACTGTAAGTAAGGCCGTCGGGCCAAGTAACTGTCAAACTGATAACTGTCTTGTTGGACAGGAAATACACTCGCTCCTGATTATATTTGCAGATTTAGTCATCAGTATAATGCTCTTAAAAAAAAAGGGTCGGACTAAAATATCAAGTAACAATAAGGAGGTCAGCAGTGGATTTTCTAGAAGTATGTCATTAAAGTGCCAATAGGCCTAAAGTGAAAGGAAATGTTGGCCTTGTGAATCATTAGGGGGCTCTGTACACAGAAAGATGTTTAGGTACAGGTGTTCTACAGAGCGAGATTAAAGGGGTGAGATCAACTTGGAAGTCATACTATTGATAATTAATCATTTTGTCTTTTGTAGCAAATTATGAAGACATTTTCCAGATAGCCATTTTAAGATGGAATAGGTTACAGTTCCTCAGAAGTTCCTCAGATCAGGATCATTTACCTTCACCTGCTAAAGGTAAATGTGTGTTCAATTAGTTGCTTCCTTTTAATTTATCTATTAGTGAGCTAAGCATCGTTCGTTTTTCATAAATTACATTTAGGCCTACATACATTATACCAATTTTTTTGAAGGAAAAATATATAAAACCCATTACAAAAAAAATACAAAAACAGCCCAAGCTGACACTTGGCTTTATGTAAAGACTAAAACCTAACCTAACCTAAAACCTTTTTGTTTTCCAACAGTTAAACGAGGAACGATGACCTCCGATAGTCTTTAAGACAAGAGAGCAGATCCATTACTTGAAAGAGTTCAGTCAGGTGCCTTACCTTTATCAAAAGTGCAACAGTCTGGTATCCACTTCCCCAGCCATTCCCGTGTAACGGCGTTCAAGACAGGGCGAGAGGGGACGATAAATGTCTTTCTTCTTCTCCTTCTCACACCGACTTTGACAGAAGCATATTGACTGCGGACCGCCTCACCTTAAGTTTCTTTATGGAACCGCGTCTGGCGCGTAGGCATCAGGAACGCCCTCCGCAATACACCGTGAGGGAAACGCACTGGTCTTCAACTTCATGAGATGTTCAGTGGTCCTGAGTTCGCTTAGAAAACTGCCGGTGACTCTTTACGCGGCATCCTAGACATCAACGAAGTAAATTGATAAAGTAAGTAATAGTAATATGCCTACTTTGAATCGAATCGTAAATCGATGTGATGTAGGAGGTTTTGCCTTTATAAACATTCATTTGAGCTATAATAAATGAATGCTTTCAAACTATTAATCATTCATTCTTAGATGGGCATTTGATCAGAATAAGTGTATGCGTGCAAGAATTAGCCTAATAATACAAAACGAGGGAATATATTTGGGTTAAAATTAGCCGTTTGGAGTTAAGATGAACGTGCCACTAGATGGCGCTGTAGAATCTTTAAACTGAGTAGCCAACATAACTCATAAGAGAGGTCAAACCATAGCCTACAGCTTTATAAAGGCATGACCATGATACGTTGAGTAAAGGTGGTATTTTCAGCAATTTTATTTTCATTGTTTAATCCCTTGTACATTATCCTACAGACAATATTAGCTTTGTAAATGTGTTTGGTGAAATTATGGCTGCCCTAAAAGCCCAATTAAAGTCACATATTTCAAGAGAACACTTATGGTGTACGCTTGTTGGGTTTTATGCAGTAAGATAACATGCCTGCTCATTCTCATGAGATATTATCAATATAAAGCAATTCTCATCTCATTTCTTTCTATTGTAATTCACTACAGACAATATTCCCATTTTCCTTCCTCAAACATAGTTGGAATACAAATGAAAACCTGCAGCATGTTTGGTCCCCCACGGGGACCAACTTACGGGTCACACCCCACAGATTGAACAACCACTGTGCTAAATTGCTATAACTAATAAATTCAGCACCACAACACCATCTTTCTCCCTCCCGGTTTTCTCCCTTCACAGTCCACATTACCAAGGCTATTATTACACATCGTCAAAAGTAATACACAATGAAAACACCACTGAGTGTGAAAAGCGATGCTCTTATTATGATCCGCCTCCAGTGAACTGATGCTGAAATATTCATAGTGTGGAGGCAGAGCGGGACTGTTTCCATTACTGAGACTTATAGTTCCTGGGTTCCGTGCCGTTACCCCCAAAATGAAGCAATGGATGCCCTAAAGAACAGTTTGTTCACTTGGCGTTCCCGGCTCGGCATCAGATCAGAGGATGGATGGCTTTGAGAACAAGAGGTCAATGTACTAGTTGAATAAGGTCATTCGTTTTTTAATAGACATCAGATGTGTGGGACGGTTGTACATCTTTAATATTTTTCTTTAAGTTTACATTTACATTTACATTTAGGGCATTTAGCAGACGCTTTTATCCAAAGCGACTTACAATAAGTACATTTGTCATAAGAAGTGCAACAATATATCGCTATCGGTACAGTAAGGATGTTCATAGAACCAAGTGCAAGTACAACAATCACTAGGCTAACCGATTCCCCGTGTTACAGCTACTGCAAGTTCTGATTCTTTCAGATGATATGTTGACTGTATGCAAAATATGATGCAAAATGTTAAACCTCATTGTTACGCTATTACAATAAACATTATGTAATATAGGATTTTAACCTCAACTGAAAACTCAAAATGTTTTTTTTCTCATATAGACATTTCAATCTATCAACAGTATTGCAGCCCTTAATCATTTGTAGGCCTGTTGAATCTGGAAAATACTAACAATGAATAAAAAAAAGACGGTTGTCCAAAACATCTGAATTTGTGATTTGCAGACTGTATTTTGTTTACTGCGACCACACCCTATCCTTCCAATCCTTAATAAGTTTCCTTTTGGTCAAACCCAGTTTATGACAGTGTTAGTTTTCCTTTTTTTTTTTTTCAGCAAATTCTAGAAATTTAGTAACGCTTCCTAAAATGAATATTTCCTATTGGTCTCTGCAGATGTGTTTGCAGGGGATATAGCGTGTGCGTGGGTGTCAGGCTATTAGGCTGACTACTTGTACTTGATACTTGTGTATCAAGGTACTCAAAGAAACTTTAGATTAATTCGAAAAATATATATACTGTATGTGTGTATATATATATATACTGTAAAAAGTTTTAGCAGGATATTTAGGCTTTAGCCTCCTATAATTTTGTTGTGAAACCAGATTTGTATCTGTATTTGTAAGTCAATTGAGTGTGTTTTATTGTAAGTTATGAATGTAAATGTGGTACATTTACACTTTATTAAAACAAAGTGTTTTGTAGTCCTATTTGAGGAACATTATGTCGAATTTGGTTCTTGTTCAGTGGTCCTCCAACCTTGCAGTTTCATTATTCCCGAGCATGTTGACTGAAGCCAAGGTATTTGTATTCATCCCAAACGGATTGTACTCTGATATGTCTCCAAATGAGTCATGGCTAAATCAGGTCAAGGTCGCCCCCTGCCGGTTAAAACAACAACAACGGCCACCACGAACCCGAACGAGTAGTCTGAGTGAAACGCTAGGGTATGGATGATAAATCATTGAAATATCACGAGAACCTCCAGGTCCTTCAAGACTTTTTTATTTATTAAATAGATATGCATGAATTTCTGTGAACGACGTGTAGCCTAGTGTCTAGTGAGTAGGCCTGGTTTCTGTTGAACGTCTCGAATTAACTAATCCCATATCCATATGACTTTTATAGAGACGTTCATCATGCAAATTAGTTCTAACGATTGCAAAACCTATGGTTTTATCTGTTTTATCTGATTTATGTGATATTCTTTTTTAATCGCAGCAGAATATGTGACTTTGGCGTCCTCTGCTGGTGCACACATTTAAATACTTTGTTTTAGGAAAAAATACATGCTTAAATGGCAGCATTGTATTGTTATTGCTTTCAGTTGGGATAATGCGATGCCTGAGTGCTTTTATTTATATGATGTATAATATGCTAGATAGGATATGCGCATATTGAAGGGACCCTACTATACAACAGCGACAAAACAGTGAACGTTCAGTGAATATGCGCATGCGCCGTGTACAGGGTACAAGGAAGTTGTGCAGCAGCGACTTCGCAGACTGCAACAAACACTCATGAACACTGTAATGACAACACTGGAACATGTGAACAGCACTTCACTCCGAGAAACTTACACCAAAGACCCCAGAGGGTCGTCACGTTTCCTTATATTGTTGGTATTGTAAAAGGTAGGTTGTTTTTCTGTGCATACCGTTGATGTTAGGCGCTTGCATTTGCATACGTTAATGCTCTTAGAATAAACCTTGGTGGTTCGCCTTTTTGGCGATTGTGGTAGTTATGTTGACTCCACATGTTGGTTGTTGTGTCTTATATTGTGTCATGTTAGTCATTTAGTGAGCTGCTAGTCTTAAACCAGATAATGTAGGCCTACTGTTGTTGAGTTGTGATCCTCAAATGTCAACTTTCTAATGTTGACTTAACAATGATGGCGAGAGGGAGGATGCAATACTTCTACCGGTGGAGAACTCTGTCAATTCCATAGGCTGTTCACTAACCTCGTTTCCAGCCATAAGCAGGGTGCTAGTAAATAAAATTGCATTGGCAAATACATTAAAATTTCAAAAAGTGAAGGAGGCCTACGAAGAAATGCTCTTTCCCATCCAGCTGTGTGTCCACCATGATGCCAAGCAGAGTTGTACTTGGAGGGGGCTCGTCCAACAACAAGGTCAAGTATTCTAGGCTGGCTGCAGATGAAGACGGCTACATAGACTTACAGGTGAGAAACTTAAATTAAATTCATTTTGAAGTCTGCAGTCAACTGCATACTAATAAAAATGCATGTCATGAAATGGTGTATTAAAATGCTAGGCACTTGTGGTTTTATATATATCATATCAGTGTTTCCCACCCTTGGGGTTGCCTGATATGCATTTGGAGTCGCACAGAATTGCCTCCTTAGCTTATATTTATTTTTTAAAGGTTTCAAAAGTCCTTTATGAACAGCCTTTGAAGTGTGGCGATGTGCATACATTCACTGGGTACTGAAATTATGATTTTTTTGTGTCTATAAATGGTCATGTGACCAAAATAAAATCAAAAACCACTGCTCTTTACAGAGATGACTCAATACCTATCCATTTGGCTATATTACTTACTTTTGGCTCAAAATGTATTGGTGCGTCACTTCTGAATTCTGGGAAACGCTGCTAATAGCTGTGGATTAAAATGTGTTGGAAATAGGGCAAGTGGGAATAATAAAGCTAAATCAACCAGAACTAATCCTTCAAAGTCGCTCCATCTTTGTTTGTTGATGACGTGACACCGCCACATTCACTGCTCCAACACGCCAACAGATGGCGTAGTTGAGCCATGAGTTGAACACTACCAATCAGAGTCAGACATGGAGGGGGAGTTTGTTTACTGGATCGATCATGACAATTGATATGACATTCAATACAAACTATGACTTTAAGGACGGACCAGAATAATAAATGCTGATTGATTTGGTTGCATCATTTCGACTTCTCAAACACTGCATATGCTTACGGGAGTGTTTTTAAATATATTAAATAACTTCATCATTTCGTTATTTGGTAGATGGCTAAAGTCGAGTTGCTTTCTGTGTCTTGTGTTCAGTTCAAGAGGAGCCCTCCTAAAGTTCCCTACAAGGCGATCGCACTTGCAACCTTTCTCTTCGTAGTAGGGGCCTTGTTGATCATCATCGGGTCCCTTCTGCTTGCAAAATACATAAAGGTTGAGGTAGGAGTAAACACTCTTGCCTCTTACATATTCCTTTCAAACGATTACATGAGGACCAGGCACTGGATTAGGAAATGCAAATCTTTACTTATTGATAAGTTTCAAGCATGCTTTCTGCATCAAAAATCTTGTTCTAGCATTAGAGTCGATCACAGCCTGATTCAGTCCACTACGAAATCAATAGAAATAGAAGAGGATGAGCCATTTTAGGCCACCTAGTCCCATAGTATTCCTCTTTGGCCACTGTTCCAATACTATTATTTTGTGGGGTGACATAGACACTCATTTCTATCAACATACAGAAGACCAAAAGATCAAAATAATAGAAATCGGCTTATTATATATTCAAATTAAATCTGAACATCACAATACATAAACCCCACTCTTCCACCTCCTCCTTTTCAGCATCCGGACCGTACCATTCCCGTCCTCATCATAGGGGTGCTGGTGTTCCTGCCCGGGTTCTACCACCTGAGGATCGCCTTACTACGCGTCCAAGGGCTACCGCGGTTACTCCTACGACGACATCCCTGACTTTGGGGATTGAGAGCGGTGTTGGGCGCAGTGTAGATGTCCTGACGCCATGCTAATGCTAATGCTAATCCTCTGGCCAAACCTACGCACCGCCGCGGCTTGGCGCCTCTGACTTGACTATCTTACGTACGGCTGTTTCAGACTACTCTTGTGTTAAGGTAGCCTTTTGCTGTAGGAAACTCTGGTTGGTGTGTCGCACCGCCTTGCTGTGCGGTACAGCGGAGTTTCTCTTGTAGACTGCTGGTTATTTTGTGACGTGTGTGCAGTTAACAGATGTTGCAGATTATGTAGCAAGGCTTGAACTGACATTATCAACCCTCAGGCCGTCCAAACCAATGCTGTATTCCAGACTCACAGAAGTCTCGCTGTTGTTATTTAAATATTTTATGTAAATGGTAGCTTCAATTATGCACAATACTATATATATATATATATATATATATAATATATATATATATATATATTAATATATATAGATATAAATATATATTATATGATGGCCAAATGATACTACTGCATAGACGCATAGGGTGTAGGTACCTAGTCCACAGAGGCCTTTGCTTTATATTGCGTACACCTCTCCAAAGGTTGAACAATGCCTAACGGCAACTGACGGCCTACCCGCGTCTTTCCTGCTATGACAGACGAGTTGACCAAGTTTGCATATCTTTTAATTTGTACTACACATCTTAGAGATCCCAGACTTCACTTAGTTTGCGACGCTTGGTAGAGACCCGACGTGCCTACAGCAGCTTACCATCAGCTGCTCTCCGACCCAGAAGGGCAATATAGGCTTTAGTGTGCATTGCATGGTACCATGCACTGCTACAATGTGCTTGATACTTAGGCCACGGATATCCCATCCTCAGGGATTTTAGATCCGCAACATCTTATGTATTTGAAGTGATTATTAGGCGTACATAGTGTTGGCATACAATAGAGGTTGAGTATGCTTGTAGAAAAAGCTTGAAGAAATACTTTGATGCAATGATTGTATTTGAATTGTTATATAAGATTTGACTGAGTAAGTTCCTCAGAATATTTGTACTTTTCGAAGAACAATTTCTTTTGAATTAAAATAGATATTTGAAAGTTGAGTGAGTCGTTTCCTTTACAAGTAAGAGGATTTTTTTTTCCAATAGATTTGATTGAGATTAAGGAGGCCCTCCTGCGGTTACAAGGACAAAAACATTTCTATGTCAGGGAACTTGCCAATTTACGGACATGAATTATGCCGCATGCAAAAATAAATCTCCCTTCAATGTGGGAAGTGATAATGGTTAGAGTGCACGGACTAAATACGTTGAACCTGTTATCAGTCAAAGGTAACACAACTCCCCAATGTACAAGAAGGGTTTGTATGTGTTCGAAGTCCAGCTGAGTTGAGGAGGGGGGGGGGGGAGGCGACTCCTGATTGGTCGAGCAGGATTGGGGGTGGATGTGGATGGGGGCGGAGGAGGTGAGCGATGGAGCAAAGCACAAAGTAAGTCACCCAGCGGAGCGCAAAGCAAGTAAGTCACTCACTGGAAACTATTTTATTTATTTAATATGTAAGGGCTGGGCTATTACCTGTTGATTGTTTTGAAAAAGTTTTGCGTGGAAGTTGCTTTAACACAGAGATATACTATGATCTAAGCGTCCTCGGTGTATTTATTATTGAGAGACTTGTGTGTAATAGAAGTAGGAAGGACGTCTAGAAGGGATGCGTTGTAACCGCAGAGTAGCCTACTAAGGACGTCGTTAAATTGTGGTTCCCAGTCATGTTTTGAACGATACAATTTCACCCGAGGACACAAAGCCTACCCTTAAATCAGTTTGAATTTGTTTCAAGTAGTCATAGACTTCATGATGAAATTCTCGTACTGCAGGCTATTTGAAACCCCTCTTCACCATTTAATTAGACCACCAGTGTGTCAGGATTAAGGCCACGCACGCAGCTGCATGGTTCTACTGGGCGCTCTTAATAAATACTACTGTTGTGGAGGGCCGCCTTGAATTAAATGTGCTAAGAATCACCCCCTCGTTGTAAGGGCTATAAAAGGTTTGAGTCACTGGATATTAGTAGGCCTACAGGTGTCCTGTACGTTTTTCCTGACTATTTCTTTGAAATATGTTTCTGAATGTAATTTTTACTTGCATGTATTTTTCTTGAAGTAAATGTCAGGCCTACAAGTGCTTACAGTTGGATTTATACCAATCCTGTATCGATTTTGGACTTACACTGGCGATTTTTTTTATCTTGTTTACTGGCGGCTGATAGGATCTGTGCGATGACGTCGACAGTTCGATGTCTAATTAGCGTCGGATCAGTAAAAACGAGTAGAAAACACAATCAATTCCCCTGTGGAGGATGACATCTTACCTGATTGTTGGAGCTTCTTGCTTGATGATCAATATTCTATGTTTTACTGAATTAGATAAAATAAAATGTGAATGTGGCCTGCAATAGGCTAGCCTACATTGTTTTAAATCCCTGGCCTATTTCCATTTTAAATCAAATAGCCTATTAAACAGAATTTAATCCAAGGACAACATTTCCCCAGTAAGAAATCTTTTTAGTTAAGGACTATTTAAAACCACCTGAATGCTCTCGCCATACTTGAGTACCATTTGAATTTAATGAAAGCAGCCAAATACAAATACGATCGATTGGGAAACTGAAGCTTTAAAACACAAGTGTTAAGGATTTGGCAAGGGCAGCTGTGGTTTGTGAATACTCGAGTTATCTGGTAGCACTAAATTCCCCTAAATTCCCTCTGAATTCCCCTCCAGCAGACCTGAAACCCATTGTTGGCATGTTTCTATTTCATATTAACGGCAAGAACAGTCTCTTGTGTTACTTAGCAGTGTATCGTAGCCTCTGCTGTTATTACATGATCATTTAAAGCTAGTGCCACTGCATGTTATTGTGGGTGAGTCTCTGACAGGGCGAACTGTCTAGGGACCATGTGTTACCATGGCTGGGCTGAATCAACTGTAGTGTGTGTGTTTGTGGACCCTTTTGGAGAGTTGAGTTTGATTGAAAGAGAAAATATAAATTTTACCGGGGGCTTTTACAATGTGTTATTTTTTCCCTTCCAGATGCGCCTGTCTCCTCTCATAGTTCCATCTCTTGTTCTTACTCTGTTACGTATTTTTCACCGGTCTACGTGTTATGCTGCTGCATCTCTCTCCCTCTCTCCCTCACTACTTTCTTTATACCTTTCCTTCACTCTCCGTGCCTCAGAGTCACTCAGTCTTTCCACCTCTCTCTCTTCCTTCTGTGTCTCTCTGTCATACATTGCCTCTCTCCTACTTTCTCTAGTATTCTCTTTAAATAAGTTAAAACAAGTTCATTTCAATGGGCCTTTATTGGCAAGGGAAACAGAGGTTTCATAATACTGAACGTACAATTAATGATGTTGAAGAATGAAGTACATGTGTAAAAAGCTGTGTTTAACATTGAAATATTGCATTCAAATCTATGAATATGAGTTTGTAAAATCAACTTAAAAATACAAACGGAACAGTTTTGCTCTCGTTGACTATTTTTCTCTTCTCTCCTCTCTCTCCCCACTCTCTCTGTGTTCCTCCCCTACTCTATCTCTCCACCATTCTCTCTCCCTCTCTCCCCCACTCTCTCTCTCTCTCGCTCTCTCTCTCCCCCCACTCTCTCCGTCTCTCTCTCTCTCCCCTACTCTCCCCCTCTGTCTCTCGCCTACTCTCTCTCTCTCCCCTACTCTCTCTTCCTCTCTCTCCCCTACTCTCTCTCTCTCTCTCTCTCTCTCTCTCTCTCTCTCTCTCTCTCTCTCTCTCTCTCTCTCTCTCTCTCTCTCTCTCTCTCTCTCTCTCTCTCTCCTCTCTCTCTCTCTCTCTCTCTCTCTCTCTCTCTCTCTCTCTCCCCTGCTCTCTCTGCATAACTCTCTTACTCTCGCTCTGTCTCACTCTCCTTTACTCTCTCACCTACTCTCTCTCTCTCTCTCTCTCTCTCTCTCTCTCTCTCTCTCTCTCTCTCTCTCTCTCTCTCTCTCTCTCTCTCTCTCTCTCTCTCTCTCTCTCTCTCTCCTACTATATTCTGCTCTCTCTCTCTCATCAGCTCTAATACACTCCGGTGCTTTGACAGCTCACGTTTGTCATGCTGCTGTTGAAATAATCCAACCTTGTGTCGAATGCAATTCTGTCCTCTGCAACCATTGGGTTTTCATCCAGTTAAGGAAAAGGCAGTGCATTTGAATTGCGCTTTAACAACCTTGTTGACTCACCTGGCAGTTAATAATCATGTGAGAATCCTAATAATTGTATTGCGTTACCTTTTATTCCTGACACAAGGAAATGTTGTAATGTTTTTATTACATTGCATTACGTGCAGCATTCATATCTCTCCACCCTAATCATATAGGTTTATGGCCTTTTTGTTATTTCATGGCAGGAGCAAAGTCTGAACCGAACAACACTGAGTTTGTTTTAACACAGACTCTCAGGATACAGCAGCAGCATTATAACTGCATTTCTGTTTCCAGATTGCAGTCTATTCCATTGGAAGTCAAACATAAACTATGTGACTAGCCTCGGGCTAGTGCTGCTCATAGGCTTTTTATATTTATGCTGGACCAGTATTGGGTGGTACAGTGCTGTATACTGGGGTTTCATGCTGTTTGGATCATTGTACACCAGTATTAACTGAAAGGTGTTGGCTGAGAGACAGTTGTGTAAACTGAGATGCACTAGTCTAGTGTTAGCTGAGATACAGTTGTGTCAGCGGAGAGACAGTTGTGTAAGCTGGGGGAGAGTTATGTTAGCTGAGAGACAGTTGTGTTAGCTGAGGAACAATAGTGTCAGCTGAGAGCCAGTGTTAGCTGAGAGACAGTAGTGTTAGCTGCGATACAATCGTGCTTACCAAGGACATATTTCTTGATCTGTTGCTTCAGGAAGTTGGTTATGATAGGCACACTAACCTCCCCCCCCCCCCTTTCCAACACACACGGACACACAGTCACACAAAAATATGGAGTCACAAAGCACGAGGCCTATCCATTACTTCACGCATATATCCTCTGTCACCCTTCCACATGTGCACATACATGACCTGACACGTGCTCCAAGGATTTGGTCGCTGGCGTTCTTCCCGCTCTCTGGTGCTAGCTTTAGCCCTTCAGCGTGTGTAATTAAGTTAGCTTAATGAGGCTGCTACAGCAGTACCGTTGTGTGAGCTAATGCTAGCGCAGGCTTTGGCCAAGGATGAAGGGTTTATCACACTTCCTGTCCACTCCCCAGCCTGATTGGAAGCCATTCTCTGACGCAGAATACATAATACATATCCTTGTTGGGGTGGTTAAAAAAAATGCCTCTGCTAGAGTTGCAGTTGTACTTCGGGATAGCGTACTTGCTAGGTAGTTTCTAGGTAGAAAGTTATGGTGTATGATCCCCAAATGTCTGCACGATGCCTCCAAGTTTCATATTTATTGTCATACAAACATTAATGGAAATAAAAGCAGTCACTGCAGGGAATGAGATGCATCAATTTCAGTCTTCCTCAAGAAAAAATAGAAAATACCCAAAGACTAAACGATAATTATTTACATAAAAAATGTCTAAACAAATATGTACAAATATGCAGGAATATGATTGAAGTGTTACCGCCTTAATAACATGGCATGACATGGAGGCATTTGCTACCTAAAGAGCTCTTGCTACACTGACTCCTTCAGACGTCTAACGTTCAGGAGAGCCCTACATTTCCAGAGCTCCCAACCAGGTCTTGACTGTGTGGACTACAATACTCTTCTCCACACCCCTCCATCTTATCTGCTCAGCTTCTGCTCGGCGTGGGTAGCCTGTTTCATGACTGCATCGATGGTCCCCGAACAACCCTGGTTTATATCTCACTCCGCTATGTGCAACTCCTTCCAGATTTATATGACATTTCCGAAATGTGGGCCCATAAAAGGCCGGACCGGCCGGCGGGGAGACAGGAGGGATGGGGAGGGGGGGGTTCTGGCAGGGGGGGTTCTGGCCGGGAAGGCACTGGCCCATTACTGTAATGACATGGGATCAATTCCAGCTATTGGAGATAGCTGGAATTGCAGAATGGGGCTTCTTTGCTTTTCATTTTTCAGCAGGAGTCGGCAGTGTGAGATTTTTGCGGATGTATTATCCCAGGTGCCCTTGTTTACCTGTTCAGCCATTTTATGCAAAGCGACAGAACATTCTGTGAGTCAGAGGTCATTATCGAGCAGTTTGGAGGTGTCAGTGAGTACAGAGACCACTCTTTAAGGTGCAGGTGGGAGTTAGACACTGAAAACAGAAACAGGTCAATAAGGAGAAGACAGGGGTAAGACAGTGAATACAATGACCTGTCAATAAGGAGCAGGTAGGGGTAAGACTGAACAGAGATGTCATTAAGGAGCAGACATAGGGGTTAGATAGTGAAAACAGAGACCAGTCATTAAAGAGAAGGTAGGGGTACGACAGTGAATACATTGACAGGTCATTAAGGAGAAGGTAGATTGTTGTTATTGTTAGGTTGTATACAGAAATGTAATTGAGAATCAGGTAGGGGCTAGATAATACAAACGGTCATTAAGGACCAGGTAGTATTAGGTCAACTTGCTCAGGGGTGAAATTCAGAATCGAAACAAGTACCTTTTGCGATAGCAGACTCATGTCATCATCACACAGGTAAGAGGTAATATATCCTGCAGTCCATCGGGTTTAATCCCCAGTACTTCTCATCTGGGATTCAAAGACCCTCGCTGCTACTCTAGTCTATCTCGCCCTGAGGAATAGTGTGCACCGAGCAGGGGAATGAATGTGTTTTGTCTCTCTGACTGACAGATTGGACATGCTGCCAATCATATGAGATCTGACAAGAGACGGAGATGGCACAGCCAGACCAACCCACGCTCACACTGGTCACGTTGTTCTGCATGTTCTGTGAGTATCAATCACATCGGCGCCTTTGATTTACAATGCTTGCAGCCACACTCGATAAGATAGCTATATTTTCCATGCAGTTCAGAATCACATTATGTGCACACATACGTATACAGATGTGTACACGCATAATACTGTGTGCATAATACTACTACCGACAGAGGCTTCTTTGATCAAATTGATGGCATGTATCTTTTGTAGCGGGGTCTTGAATTCAATCATGACCAGGGTTATCCCATGAATAATACACAGAAAAGCGTACAATAATGATAATGTATAGGGTCTAGTTAAAATGCCATCAGGCATATGACCTACAAATACTGTGTCGTTATTCATCTTTACGCAGAGAAGATATTTATCTCCGTTCGGGTCCTATTGTTGTATATTCTGTCTACCAAAATAAAACGTGCTTCCTGGTGCATGCAATCACATGGGTTCGGCTCAGGCACAGAACCGGACTCACAGGTCGATGTTTCTCTGCCCCTCTGTCCCAGGCGTGAGTCGGGGCTGGAGCCCAGAGGTCCAGGGGCGGGAGGGGGGGGTAGTGGAGCTGGACTGCAGCCTGCCGTCTGGCCCCAGCCGCCCCGGGTCAGCCTCCCCCCGGATGGTGGAGTGGGTCAGACGGGGGTACGACACCCCTGTTCTGATGAGCTTTGGAGCGCACACCTCTCGCGTGCACCCCGAGTATGAAGGTAAGGCTTGCTCACTCTTCTTTTTTTTTTAATGAATGTATTTTTGGCGGCAAGATAATCTAGTGCAGGGGTCGGCAACCTATGGTACACGTGCCATAACGGGCCCGCGAGGACATTTACTCTGGCCAGCGGAGCCATTTGAAAATATCTATCCATCTATTTTTTCTGTCATTGCGTAAGCACAAAAGGGGACAATGTATAATGGTTAACAAAATTATTATTGGTTTTGGAATAATGCTAAACTAATTAACTCGTCTCAAACAATACAAAGGTTTATAATGGTTCTACCGCGCGGGGGCTGATACCACTAGATTGATAGCTGTTGATAATTGTTGATGCCAGTAGGTGATAAAGTAGGTTGTGTAATAAATTGGACAAGCTTATTTGGATTTATTCCACAAAAGGACCGAAAAGTTGTGTGCGTACTTTGCTGTAAAGTTGTTGACTGTCGAACTTCCGGTGTATGGCGTCCTTCTGAAACAAGACACAAGAAGAATTTTGAATGTGAGGCGGATGGATTGAATCAATAAACGAAGGAAGTGGCCCAGCACGAGGAGCAAAGCAGTGTGGACCACCTTATGAGCTGCCAAAAACCAAGCTAGAGAAGGCAGCTATGAAGTCACTCAGTGAATTGCTAAACACGGAAAGCCATTCTCAGATGAAGAATATATAAAGGAGGCTTTCCCCAGCAGTTCAGAGGTTATATTTTACGGATTACAAAACAAAGCAACGATCATTTCCAGGATTAAAAATCTGGATGCCTGCGAGAACTGTAGAAAGGCAAACTCTTGCGTGGTTTTTGGCTTCACGACTCAGCCCAAGAGGTTCTTCTGGGTTTCATACACAATGTCCGAAGCCTACTTGTGAGCCTACTCGTGAGCTACTCATGGCCCCCTGATGTCCTCCTCAATGGTCTTTATCGTCGCTGTTGCACATTCTCCATAGAAGTATATCCTAGGTGTTACTAACACCTCGTAAATGAACTCTAGCCGACGACGGACTTCAAAGCTTCGACTCTGACCTAGTGAAATCCTTGCAACTTTAACATTTTGCATTACGTTAGGGAACATAGGGGGGTGTCCAGTTCCCATGGTTACACCCATGTTCTCCTTTATCCTCGGCATCTCGTCTCGAGAGCCTACTCGGAGGGAACGGCTCTCACGAGGCTGCGCGAGCCCTCTGGCATCTCTCGGGTTTCATCACCCTCCATTGTTGCGCTGGCGTCCATTGTTCATCGCCCTGTTCTGCAGGGAGTCGAGAGCGAGCCTCTGTGGTCGGGAATACCCTTTGTTTCACCGCAGTTGTTCTTTAACGTTGGGAGAACAACGGGGGTAACGCGGACAAAGGTGGAACAGGCCTTGTGTGGCTTGAGTCTCAACCTCCTATTTTCTCCTCCCTCTTTTTTACGAGCCCACCCAGAAAATAAAGAAAAACAACAATGATCGATCACCAAATGTGCCGGGACTTTCCGAATCCTCTGTTGGGGTTCTGCTAATGTACTTTGAGTGGGAAAATCGAAGAAGAAGAAGAAGAAGAAGAAGAAGAAGAAGAAGAAGAAGAATACGTTAATGATGCAGCGCTACAAATGGTCTTCTTGGAGGAGAACGGTGTTTGAGGGTTTATTTGTGGAATATCGTTTTAGATTATGCCTTGGGTCCATTGCCAGGATATATTTCTGGGTCCTTGGGCGATCAGTTTCATGGGATGCACGTGGATAAAAATAAGTCTGTGCTATAAATCTTCTGTCAGAAAGCTGGGCAGCTCCTGTCTCTTGGAGGCCTGTTCATCTCACAGTAAGCAGAGTACCTGTTCACCACGGCCTTCCCGAATGCCTCATATCAAAGCTGCTCGGCTTTTACTGGAGCCCGGTTCCACCCCTTGACTTGGCTTTCAAATTTGTTTACCAATGGAGGAAAGCTGCATTCACCTCTCTGCCTGCACTGGCAATCACTCTCACACACACACACACACACACACACACACACACACACACACACACACACACACACACACACACACACACACACACACACACACACACACACACACACACACACACACACACACACACACACACACACACACACACACACACACACACACACACACACACACACACACACACACACACACACACACACACACACACACACACACACACACACACACACACACACACACACACACACACACAGATACAGTATCACCACGAACCTCTACCACACCCTTACCACCCAGACAAGGAAATATGATACAGTACATTTACATGGCTATAAAGTGGGTGTAAAACCTTGGCAACCGGGCTGTACAGGGCCAGGTGTACTCTGATGACAGCCCTGAGCTCGTAAAGACTGCTTGTGGACAAAGAGGATGATGTCACCTCTCAAGCCACTTTTCAAGATAGTGAAACCACACTTTATTGCTTCTGCGATAAGACGTGACAGCAGTTGGTGGCTGAAGTTCACAAGGTAAGCATGTGACGGTCACCATGGACACCAGACATGCCAGCGACAAACAAAAATGTACAAACTAAAAGACAATCACCAAAGATACACAGCATCCTATTTCTTGAACATAAAAGAGGCGGAATGCTCATGAACTATCTTGGCTTTCAAGACTTTTCAAGGCTTTCAAGTAACAATACACGCCTTGACAAACCCAACCGCCACTTTCCTACTAACCAGACTGGCAACGGTGGACAAAGCAGCCATTGTGCGGCCCGCAAGCGTTCTCACAGGTAGGAGCTGTTGAATAAGGAGAGACAGGTGCATCATGGGATACAAAGGATGTGTGTTGGGCTCGGCGGAGACTGGTGTGGGTTTCACTTCCTCGGGACGTGGATGTGCTCGGGTATCCTCAAGCTTGGCTGAGCCCCCAGCTCCACAGGTCCTGTGTCAGGGTTCTGTCCTGGTGTCCACCTGTTGCTAAGCTGTTATTAACGCTTACTTAGGAATTCCATTCAAGCTGCTCGCTAAATGTTGAAGCCTGTGATTGGGGCGATTAGGCTTGTAGTCAAACAAATGTGTGTGTAATTTATGTGTGTGGGTTTATTTATACTCGTGTGTGTGTGTGTGCATGTGTATGTATATAGACTTGTATTTAAGTGTGTGGGTGGGCGTCTATATGTGTGTATGTGTCTGGTGTGTGTGTGTTTGTACATGTGTGTGTTTGCGTAAACTAATGAAAGTGTCACTTCTGCTGGCAACAACAACAACAAACACTTCCTTTGCCATTCTGGATGCGACACCAGTTCCTGCCGCACTGTGTGGACTATGAATTCAAACGCACACTCCCTACACACACTATGCCCTGCCCTGTGGAAAGGATTGGCCTTTTTCTGTTTGCTTTTCTTTAATGGGGTTAAAAAAAGATCAGAGAGGTTAGTATCAGCTCTCTCCCTTTCTGTCTGTCTCCCTGGTGGGTTCAGTACACACAGCTTGTGACAAGTAAACAAGAAAAATACAGCTGGAAAAATCCCCTTGTTAGCTAGCTAGCTTGGTACCATCAAATCCTCAGATGTGTTGGTAACGCCACACATCCACAGCTAGCCTGCATAGTTAGTGTGTCTTCTTATTTGTGCTGTGGATTAGCTTGAAATGTTAGCAGGAGGGTCTCTTGTTTGCGCAAGAGACCCCCCAGCCCAAGCTGCCGCTGTTTTGCCACAGTGGCAGCTTGTTCTGTCATGACAATAGAGACCTAGCTCTCGGTCTCTTGAGCTAGACGGGATGATTCCTATTTCAAACCATCACGCGTTGGGTCGAGTGGACCAACGAACGAGGAAGACTGAAACCTTATCTGCTCTGGTCCTCTTTTGTCACTCGACTGAAACCCAGCGCTGTTGACATTTAACACTGGAGGAGGCATTGGTGTGCCTTAGCCTTCAGGCGAGCGATACGTTTTTGAATTCTCTCAAACAAGCAATCATTATGTGTCTGCAGCGAGTTCGATATGTAATCAGTTCAGGCCTTTGGTCTGAATACATCACTGCATTAATACATGTTGTAAGAAATAGCTGAAGGAAATGTGCAATGTGAGATAATATTTATCAATGATGAAATATGTTGAAACTGAACAAAGAAATTAGACATCAGAAGTTACTTTCTGTTGATATTAATATTTGAATAGCTTGTTTTAAAATGGTCTGACATTTATTGATATAGCGTTGTGTCAGCTAACAGTGTGCTGCTTCATTTGACAGACAGCCAGTGATTATTATTTGAATATGAATGTTTTTTTTTAATCTTCAGACATTTATAGACATAGGGTTATTATGTGTCCGCCCCCACTGAGGGTGGTTTCATTGACATGCAACTCGAAAAAAAAACACAAATTATCGTGGATTATTACGAATGCCTGTTTATTTTCTATGAGTGCAGCTGTTTGGTTCAATGTAGTTCTGTCATTTTGACACGATGTAGTGGAGACGTAGCAGGGAGGGTTAGAGCATCTCATCATGCACACCAGGTAAGCTGCCGACAGCGGTTGTGTGTGCGTTTGTGTGGGTTAATGTGTGCGTGTGTGTGTGCATTTTGAGTGTGCATCAGTGAATTCTGCCAAAGGGAAAATCCAGTTTTATTTTGCATCAGCCATAATAGGTAATTAAATAAATGTCGCTAAAGATCAAAACAATTGGAAATTCATAGTTTGGCGACTGAAGAACGGACTGTTCTCTTTTAAGACGCACGTCAAGGACGTCAGGAGGAAGTCTTCCGAGCGTGTGGCTCAGAACTCGAGGTGCCGTTTGGTGTTCTTGCGGTGCCTTCAAGTTATTTGGATATTTAACGAACAGAACAGAACCGGCCTGCTCTAGAGAGATAGTACTGCCTTTGTGAGAGGCAGGTAATTTAATGGAGAGGTAACCCACAGAGGCAGATCGGATGAGAGCAGGAGGAGGAAGAGGAGGAGGCAGGGGAGGAGGAGGTGCAGTGGAAATTGAGTGCTCTTTTGTCAAAACTTTGTAAGTGGTGGAGGCGGGCATAGGGATCATTTTCAGCAACCGGTTCTGTTTAACCACATGTATCGATGTATCAGGAGACAAACGCAATTAGAATGCAATTCCCCAACAATTTGTTTTAACTGATTAAAAGCGTGGGTAATGTGAGATCCGTGTTTAAAAGGGTTTTGCTTGGTTTCACCTCGCCTTTTGAAAGGGAGCTAGAGCTGCATTTGATTATACAACTACAATGACAAAGTAAAAAATGCTAAGCTTTCCTAAACCCATTAGGCTTGATCTGTTTGTAATTCTCGAAGTGTAAGCACACACACACACACACACACACACACACACACACACACACACACACACACACACACACACACACACACACACACACACACACACACACACACACACACACACACGCACACGTACACACATACTCACACACACAAACACACACACAGTAGGACGCTGAAGAGCAGTGTGATACAATGACACGAACAAACTTCGATAAAAAAAACACACACATATATCAACATATATATTTTCGTTTTCCCTCTTCTGTCTCTCCAACTTTCGGTGACCTTTTTTACATTGTCCCTTGCGGCGTTGACTCTGGCTCCATTTCCCCTTCTCTTTCTCCTTTTCTCTTTTCCCCCCCGTCTCTCTGTCCACCAACCTCCCTCCTCTCTCCACCTCTCTCTCTCTCTCTCTCTCTCTCTCTCTCTCTCTCTCTCTCTCTCTCTCTCTCCTCTCTCTCTCTCTCTCTCTCTCTCTCTCTCTCTCTCTCTCTCTCTCTCTCTCTCTCTCTCTCTCTCTCTCTCTCTCTCTCTCCTTTTTTGTTTGTTCGGTCTGAATAACCCTCTGAATTTACCTCCCATTCAAATCCTCCTCCTGCCTTAATGCATGTGATCGATTGCATCACCGTCTTTGGACTGGGCTGGTCCCTTCTCCCTCTGTCCTCTCCTGTTCCCTCTCTCTGTCTCTCTCGCTCGCTCTCTGGTTACTCACAGCCATAATGTTCTGGGTTGGATCCCCAATTTTCTATTCTAATAACATCCTAAACAAGAGGCCTCCTAGAACAACATGCCTCCTAACTCCTATCTGTTTAATGTCATGTATATTCACTGTCGGGCAACGAGGGCCTCTGCTGAATGATTAACACATTGAGACGGTCTTCAGTTTGATCCTTGGTTCCTCATGGCAAGATCATGCCTTTGAGCAAGGCAGGTACCATGTTACCTGTAAAGCCATGCGATTGGCTGCAGTGCCTGGAACATGTATGATAATATACAACTATATATAGATCAAAACTCAAACATTAAGCCATTAAGCTCTTAAGCCCGAAGCTGTGTCAGGACAGAGTACAGACACAAATTCGTCTTTTGGAGAAAATGTTGTGTCAAAAGTAATCCCAAGTTTTTTAGAGCCTCCTTCAAGGAAACTCTCTTTCTTTCCCATCTCTCATTCTTGAGACCTATTCGAAGTGAGCGAAAAAAGTTCATCCCGCTCCATTCACGCTTGGTGTGCCTCTGCTCCATTAATACAACATGATTCCTTCTTCTATTTTTTGTTGAGCGACAAATGTGAACCGAAAATCGCACTCCCTGCTCTTTAAGGCTTTTGGTGTTTCATGAGGTGATATCGTGACGCAGCCACCCCAACCCCAGCGAGGCCGCCTTGCCAATGAGCTGGAGTAAAGCAAACACCGAACATGGGAAAAAAAACCACCCCAGCGGGGTCAAAGTTCACCACTCTGGACCCACCTTAATCCCCCTGTGAAACAACACGCCGTGTGTTTTTTGTCCAGCTTCCCCTCCCCTCCCTTCCCTTGTGTGGATTCAGTCCCCTCTGGCAGACTGGGAAAGTTAAAACGGACCGCACTGTCGCTAGCACAACACCCAAATGCCCCTCCCTGGCTCTCTGCCACTTCCTGGTCCACTTCCTGGGTCGTGGCAGGACGGGATGGTCACAGTCCAAAGCTGGGAGTTGCACTTGCTCTCGTAGCTCCATATCGTCACTTAGGCAGGAGAGTCTAGTGCAGTGAACCCCAATTAGTGGCCCGCGGGACAGATACGGCCCGCGAGAGCCATATGTCCGGCCCCCGCTGACCCAGCGCACTCACATGATATCCAAAAAAAATAAAAAAATAAAAGAATTAAATTTGCGCGGTCTGCTATATTTTGCCTTCAGCCCACACGTCCACTTGACCGTTGACGTTACTGCGTGCATACGTAATGACGTGCTTCGCGCGTTTTCAACTTCACTAGCATCACACGCCAGAAAGGTAACTAGCTAAAATCTCTGTCTTCCTGCGTCTCTTAGAGAGGAAGGGAGAGAGATAAATCAAACAGAGCTGCAATCATAATACAGAAAAAAGTCATACACAAAATACTGGATATCCTCAGATACTCAGGCAAAATAAACAAACTCTACACGACTGCGCCTGAGTATCTGAGTATATATTTTGTGTATGACTTTTTTCTGTATTATGATTGCAGCTCTGTTTGATTTATTTATATAGGCTTGCTCTATAACTATATGTTGTTTAGCCTGTATTTATTTATTTACTATGCTTCATAGAACTAAATGTGTTTTACTGTTGTTTTATAGAAACTGAAAGACATCAGTATTTAACATTAGTACAGTATTTAAATAAACAAGGCTGAACATGATATAGTCTGAAGCAGGCTACGTCTCCTCCTCCTCCTCATTCCTTGCATTCTCATCGACGCACCATTCCTGGATGCTATTTAAACCTAATTGTTCCAGCCCTCCTGCATTATCGCTAAAACAGTAATTATAATTAAAGCTAAATTTGCACATAAAAATGGTGAATTATAAAAATAAAACGACATTTCGGCCCTTAGCATGGCATGCTTGACCAAATTTGGCCCTCTGGAAAAACTAATTGGGGAACCCTTGTCTAGTGGCTAATGAGTTTGACTTCCATCTACAAGATTCCAGGTTTGAACCCCTATGTTTGCGTCCCACCTGCAGGCATCCTTGAGCAAGATCCGCTCACCCTCACCTGCCTATTAAGGATCTGTATCTCAAATCAGTCACTGTGATAGATTCACGACTAAGTGGTCATCGATGAGCCGCTCAGCAGAAAGTCAACAAAACCAGCGAATGACAATGCCACGGCAACGCTTGCTTCCCAATGTTGCTGAGACTACCGCACTGCAGTGTGTGTGGGATCCACTCAGCGTGTCTGTTGACTTGGTGATTCTTTGCTGTTTGGTTTTCTTTTTGTTTTTATGCAGTGAGTGTCCGGTGTTGTTCTGTAAAGTTTGAACGTTTGTGACCTTTTGTATGCAGAACAATTTCACACTTTTCTTTAACAAAGGTTGAGTCATGGCAAGAGAGGAGGAGGGGTGAGATGAGCAATAGAGTTAGAGAGAGAGAGAGAAAGAGAAGGAGAAAGAGAGAGACATGAGAAATATAGTTAGAGAGAGAGAACCGAGAAGGAGAAGGAGAGAGACAGGAGTTAGAGAGAGAAGAGGAGATAGATATGAGCTCTGGAGTTGGAGAGAGAGGAGAGAGAGAAGAGTGATATAGTTAGAGAGAGAAGAGGAGATAGAAATGAGCGTTGGAGTTAGAGGATGAAGGGGAGAGATGAGCAAGCACTGTGGTGGTTGCCTAGGGAGCTGTCACCTGGCAACCAGGAGATCACATTTCAGCGGTTTGTTTAGGTGTGTGAGTGTGTGCGTGTGTTCATGCGCGCATGTGTGTAGTGACTTTTGTGGGTTTTGTTAATTTTTCTCAAATGGGTCCTCATCAAACAGTTTCCTGAACTTTTCACCGTGGACATGAAATGAGCCACTCAATTTGATTGTATTTGTATTTAATTTTCCTCTCGCCTTTTCTGTCTCTGTCTGTCTGCCTCATTTATTTGCCCTTTCTCCTTCTTATCCCCTTTCTTTTTCCTCATCACCTCATCACTCTCTCTCTCCCCCTCCCCCCCCTCTCTCTCTCTCCCCCTCCCCTCTCTCTCTCCCTCCCCCAGGGCGAGTGAGCTTGGTCCGCAGCACCTCCCTGAGGGTGGAGCGGCTGACGGTGGAGGACGAGGGGGCGTACGAGTGTCAACTCTTCCTCCTGGACCACGTCACCAACGTGTCCCGCATCGGCAACTGGACGCAGCTCTCCGTCACCGGTACGGTAGGCTGAGAGAGGCTCCTGCCACAGAGGGTTCCCCTGGTCCAACCCCACGACCTCTCTGTTCTCTTATTGCCTATGAGCTGTGTGGACGTTAGTAAACAGTCCCCGCTCTCCTACTTCCTATGAGCTGTGTGTACCAGGTAGCAGCCGGAACAAGAAGAAGAAGAACATGATAAGAAGATCAACAAAGACAAAGCAAAGACCAACAAAGACAAGCAGATTAAATGCCCCATTTATCAGAAGTCCCTCCCTCTCTCTCGTCCCTTGTCTCTCCCTAACCCATGTTATCAAAGCGAATATGGCTACCTCCGAAGCATGCTAAGTAGTCTTGCCGATAACGTTCGCTTGCAGGCCCTCCGGCTCCAAGCGTTTAGTTTTTGTTGTGAGATTGGAAGCCTTGGAACGAGGTTACCGGCACAGTGAACACACGAGACTGCACTCAGGGTCACCTTATTTGCATATTGGGGTCGCAAGGTTGTTGGCTCATTCATAAGTTGAATCGATTAATATTTGATGATAGACTTTTGAAAAAGACGGTAAATAAATGAAAAGGTTTGACAGACTAATTATTCGTAGCTACTGGTAACTTCTTGGCAGGGAGTGCATACGTTCAGTGGGACGTTGATGTTACAGGCGCTGGCTGGGTTGAACCGATGCGTGGGGGGAAGCAGATGGACCAACGTGTGAGAAGTTGGGGGTCGCATGCCGCTGGTTTAGCACCTCGGAGTTGAGAGAGTAGAGCGAGTTGTGTCCCTGAGGGGCCAATTTGTTTCACAACTGTAGTCAAAACTAATATGAAACGCACGAACAAGGAAATAACCCGGTCATCAGCATTGCCATCAGATGGAGAACACACATGGGCGTCAGTTTGGTTTGAAATGTGCTGGGGACAGAGACGTGCATTTTCAGAAAAGTGCATTTTCAGAAGTGCTGTGTACAATGAGGATGCACTCTTTTTTCTCTCTTTAGTGCCGGTAATGAAAGGTTCTGAAAGACGGCATAATTACTAAGGAATAAAATGTCTACAAAATCTGTCTGGCACGTTTTATGAAGAAAACGTTTCCAAAAAGCATCGGACATATGACCCACTATGTTCTGCTCCATGTATCCAATGTTGACAACGTCACATGACATGGGTAATGTAATCAGGCTAAAATGACTTGATTGTCCCAGCCAAAGAGTATTATTAGTAATGGCTACTTGCCAAAACAAAAAAAATAACTTCACATGGTGTGTCTTTTTACAACTTATTTGTTACCAGCATTCGTAGTGTTGATCAAACTACTTACGGAGTGATACCAAAGACGTCATTAGAGGCAAAAAGTCCTTTGTTTTCCTTGACAGCGGTCAATTATACTTAGCAACAGTGAATTATTAATTATAATTCACCGCCGGAATTTGTGAAGAGCCCATGCAAGTGAACGGAGCGTTCCACGGCATTCAGCAGGCATCCGTATTACAATCCAAAATAATTAAGCTCAAGTGGGTACAAAATGAATCTTGATGAAAACTGGTGGGGATGTGTCCCAAGCGGAATCAACGCCCATAATCCAGGGCTAGCCTGGATTGTGTGCGTTTATGTGCGTTTCTATCGTATGTGTTAGTGTATCAGTCTGCTTTTGTAAAGAAGTAGTGGTTGTGTTAATATGAATAATCAAGGTAGTGGTAATCATAATTAAATAATAGGCCTACAATAGTGTGTACAGAGCTCAAGCACATTTGTTTAAGAATGTCAGCACACAAAGCACTCTAAAACTCAACTACGACTCATCTATTCAAGCACCAGTAGTTGTTATCGTACTTTTAGCAAAGTTTCTATCCAACTTGTATATTTTTATTTTAAAAGGCTCTCCATGTCTCTGATGTGTCTCCGTCACCCTGGTCCCCAGGGGAAAAGGGTACAGGGAGCTCTGAATTATATGTAGACGGATCTACGAATATAATTGGGGGAAATAAAATATAGGTTGTATGTTTGGTTGTTTGCGTTAGCTTTGAAGTGGGGGACTGCTGCCGTGAATTTGACTCATAAAAGAGGTTGTTGTTGTGGCTCTTTAGCTAACTTCACAGCCGTTAGCTTAGCGCCACAGATCAAAGCGGCGACATCAAACCTCTGAGTCAGGCGTTGTGTGTGTGTGTGTGTGCGTGTGTGTGTGTGTGTGGGTGGGAGGGGGAGAGGAGAGGGGAGGTCAAAGGGGAGTTTACCCTGGGTGACAGGCTTGGGGGCCTCAGATGTTAATTCCCGTGGCTCTTTAGGTGATCAGCGTCACCCGACCCAAAACACAAACATCAGAATGGTGCTCAAGAATAGTGACAGTGTGTTTGTTTGTGTGAGTGCATGAACTTTGGGGTGTGTGTGCGTGGGTGTGGGTGTGGGCATGCGTCTGTCTTATATATTTGCTCAATGTAGCACACAAAACACTTTCAAAACGGTTTGTTTGCTTTGACCCATATAATTAATAACCTTGAATAACTCTATTCTCCTCCTTTAATATTGTTTCGAAATACTAGTCGACAAATATTTCCTGTTTTCCACACAGGCTGAGGGAATTGGCATTTGTTACAAGTATTTTGTTTTTGTTACAAGTGATGTATTTATTTAGCTTGCTGTTTTTATATTGTATGGTTGTCAAACCGAATCAAGTGGAGCTAGCTAGCCTTCTCACTCTTCTGTGGGGCTAACGCCACTGACGCAGGCACGCAGCCTTTGTTTTTCCCCAGTTCATGCCAAAAAAATTAAGTGTTTGTGTTATTTGAATAACAAAAACAAAGTTGTTTGTGTTGTTATTTGAATTACCATGCAGTTGGTGTTACAATCTCAGAAAAAAATATTTACAGGAAGTTTTTCTAAATAACTCGACCAAGAAAACTAATAGTCCCAATGTTTTATAGATTTCTTTTTTTTTAAATTTTTTGTTCACGTTTACCTTGCTCCCCAGCTCCGCCCACTTTTACCACGACCCCGCCCTCTGTCGTGGAGGCTCTGGCCGGCAACAGGCTGTCCCTGTCGTGCGTCGCCAAGGGCAACCCTGTCCCGTCCATCACCTGGCTGAAGGATGGGGCGGGGCTCCGGGGCCAGGCCGTGGAGGTATGTGGTGCGGGGGTGATGATGTCATCTTCTGTCTCAGCATCATCATGATAACCTTCAAGATTTCGTCAAAATGAGTCATTTGAATTATGTATCAGAAGATGTGTTCAAAGATGCAAGACATGTGCCCCACGTCTGAGCCTAAACAAAGTGGTACTCTTTAGTTCACAGAAGCCAAGCAGACGCAACGTGCCCACCACACACACACAGCACGCAACAACACAACACACACACACACACACACACACACACCACAACACACACACACACACACACAACACACACACACACACACACACACACACACACACACACACACACACACACGTTCTTTAGTTATTTTTTAAGATTTCCGCTGACAACCAGAAGAAAAAACATGCATGCTTGATGTAATTTAACTTTCATTAAAGTATCTGTGTTTGTGGGTGTGTGTCTGAGAGTGTGTCCACCTGCCTGACTTGTCTGTCCGTCTGTTATTAGATCCAGGGGGGGACTCTGATCCTGAGGGCCGTGACCCCGGAGCTCAGGGGCCAATATGGCTGCCACGCCTCCAACCCCGACGGAAACATCACCCATGTGACCACACTACAGGTCAAAGGTCAGTGAGCGACTCCCCACTTCACATTTATATGTAGTCACTGAGCTGCCATTTGTATCCACAACGGATTACAGGGGCTGAGAACCAAACAGACAGTATACCCGGCTGGTTAAACCAACATGGCCGCTTACTCATTCCCTGGTCTCTTATTGAAACTGAAAATGTTTCTTCATGTTCTTCCATTACGTGCGCCTGGTCTCTTCCCCTTCTCCTCCTCTGCCTTTCCATTTCATTTCGCTTTGTGTTTACGATTCTTTTTCTGAGATCTTTTAAATCGGACTTGACCAGAATATCTCAGTCAAACTACTGTTCAGTGGGATTAGGTCACTGAACACCACTGCTAACTCTGTCTTTAACTCTGTCTTTAACTCTGTCTTTAAATCTGTCTTTAACTCTGTCTTTAACTCTGTCTTTATCTCTGTCTTTAATTCTGTCTTTAACTCTGTCTTTATCTCTGTCTTTAATTCTGTCTTTAACTCTGTCTTTATCTCTGTCTTTAACTCTGTCTTTAATTCTGTCTTTAACTCTGTACGGAATTTAGTCTGTAAATGATAGAAGACACACGCACGCAATGCACGCACGCACGCAATGCACGCACGCACGCACGCACGCACGCACGCACGCACGCACGCACGCACGCACGCACGCACGCACGCACGCACGCACGCAGGCACGCACGCACGCACAGACACACCACAGGTCTTCAGCATAAATGTGTGTGTGTGTGTGTGTGTGTGTGTGTATGTGTGTGTCAGGTTTTTAACCCTGTGCTCCAATTTACTTTATTATTTTGCTATATATACTTAAATATATTGTTATATTTTATGGGTTGTTTAAATTCTAATTATTATAATAATACATGTTATTTTATTGTGCTTTTCCGAACGCTCTAGAAACTTTACAACTGCATTACAAACATTACAAGAGTAGAAAGCGATCCGATATCAAGTAAAACTTCACATTAAAATATTTTAGAAGCATATTAATTCAGCTTGTTATGGCTTTATGGACTGAACAGTAGAAAGACAGGAGACTGTGTCAAGGAGGACATGTAGCATAGGACTGCAACACAGACACGCACACACACACACACACACACACACACACACACACACACACACACACACACACACACACACACACACACACACACACACACACACACACACACACACACACACACACACACACACACACACACTGTGGGTGCAGTGGGTCTGGGGTATCTCCCCTCTCCTAGTTCAGCCACTGTTCTGATGCCGTCTGTCACACAGTGACTTCCTGTCCTGCTAGGTCCCGTCACACACTGACTTCCTCTTCTACTGCATTTGGTCACACCCTGACTTCCTGTCCTGCTACGTTCTGTCATACCCTGACTTCCTGTCCTGTTCCGCCTGGTCCAGGAGTTAGTAAGAGATCCAGGAGTTAGCAAGAGACCAGCACTGATAGGATAAGTGATATGGTTAACGCTGTTCTTTTAAAATTACAATATAGAGAATGGGGGGGGGGAGAGAGAGGAATAGAGGAAGGATAGCAGGGGGGCAGAGAGAGGAAGAGAGGGAGGGAAGGAAGCAACGGAGATGGACTTATTGCGTTCATTTTTACAGAGCATGTCAGACCCCACTCAAAGCACTTTACCTTTCAGCAGCAATGGGAGAGAGCAGGGGTCTCATCAGGTGAATGGATCTGTTCCTTGTTTTTTATCCTAAGGGACCATGCATGAAGGCCTCTCAGAATGCATTAGGCACAAAATGTTCAGCACAACACGTTATTTGGGTCCAGACCTAACGCGTTCATGAAGATGGAAGGGAGGAAAGGAAATTCGAAAGATCAAAATGAATAAATGCATTTCATGTTACATATGCAAGGCAAGGCAACTGTATTTGTGTAGCACTTTTCATACACGCGGCAGACTTAAAGAGCTTTACATAGAAACATACACAAAGTACAGAGGAAGCAAAGCAAAAAGTAAAAAAATGGATGGATACAGCAGCATATAATTTATATAAGAGGGAGGAGAGAGAGAGAGCGAGAGAGAGAGAGCGAGAGAGCGAGAGAGAGAGAGAGAGAGAGAGAGAGAGAGAGAGAGAGAGAGATGAGAGATAGAGTTATATAAGAGGGAGGAGAGAGAGAGAGAGAGAGAGAGAGAGAGAGAGAGAGAGAGAGAGAGAGAGAGAGAGAGAGAGAGAGAGAGAGTCTTATCAATTTCAATATGTGCATATTGAGTTGAGCTTGTGTGCAGTTGAGTGTGTAAACGCACATCATGCTGATGCGAATTGTGAGTAGCTTTGAACACACTCACACATGTACGAGTGTGTGTATATGTGTGTCTGTGTTTGCTTAGATTTCAATATGCAAATTGAAAAAAAAAAAGCCCAGCCACCCAGCCCCCGCTCCATCCCACCTCCACCATGAGGTAAGATAGCCACACAATTTGCATTTAGTTATTGGACCGTGGTTGACTCTATTTATGATGTCACAAATGCTCTCACGTACTGAAAGTAGTGCCTAATCAAATTATGGACTACAAAGTGATATGTGTATTGAAAATCCCTCTGCATAACAAAACCCTGCCTGCTTCAAAGAGGCCTTCGGTTAAAGAAAAACACCTCTTACATTAAAGACTAGTCCTTCACCACAACCTTAGATGACTATGTTTCCCTTTCGCACATTCATTATGTTTCCACGAGTCCTGCTATTCAATCCTCGGTTGTGTGTTTGATGCTGGTACATCATCCGGTAAAGCACTTTATTTTGGCACCTTAAGCACCTGCAGGAATTAAGTGTCGCAATGTGTAACATTTCACCTAGCTCTTATCCTAAAGCAACCTGGACATATCTGTGGTCAATGCTGATCGGATTTCAATAATGTCATCAATAGCATCCTTGCGCTGATATATTCTACAAATACAAAATGCTGGCCAGCCCGTATTTCTTGCTTTGTTGTGAGTGTCTACACTCACAAAACCCCTCCCACTCCCGCCACCCAGCCAGTTGACGTGCGCCAATTCACGTTACACAGCTGCACAGCCGGTTAGACTGGACGAAACACTGTTATTATTGTTTTTTTTTTAGTTCTCAAGGTTCTCAAGGTCTCTCTCTGCCTGCTAACCTAGATGGGACGACTCTTAAGTGATACTATTTCTGAACATAATTGAATGCACTTTTGTTGGCTTGATGGATGTGAATGTGGAGTCGGGCCGGAGAGTCAGTGAAGTGACGGAATGACGAACCTTGTACGCTTCAATGTGTATTACATGAGGAAAAACCGGCTACAGCATACTAACTACTAGTTAGCATGTGTTTCAGCAGTATTTGGAGAGAGGGAGAGGGAGAGGGAGAGGGAGAGAGAGGGAGAGAGAGAGAGAGAGAGAGAGAGAGAGAGAGAGAGAGAGAAGAGAGAGAGAGAGAGAGAGAGAGAGAGAGAGAGAGAGAGAGAGAGAGAGAGAGAGAAGAGAGAGATAGAGAGAGAGGAGAGAGAGAGAGAGAGAGAGAGAGAGAGAGAGAGAGAGGAGAGGGAGGGAGGGAGGGAGGGAGGGAGGGAGGGAGGGAGGAGGAGGGAGGGAGAGAGAGAGAGAGTCAAAAGGTATTCTGAATCGTACCCTCGCTATGAGGAGTGATGCCTCCTGCCTGCTCACTAGCAGGGGAGGCCGACCCCCCCCCCACAGGGATTAATAGACCGCTCCGCCGGCCCGCCAGAGCAGAAGTCGTCTCTTCTGAAAAGCCGAAAGTAATCCCGACCCGTCATCCGCACCCATCCATCCAGCGTTTAATTTCATAAACCGTCATCCGTGATTACAGATGATTATGCCTGGTTGATGCGTGTTTATTTAGAAAATAGGGTTAGTCCGTTTCTCTCTCGATGTCACTTTGCCAGTTGACAGATTCCTCTACGCAGCTATTTAGCTCCCTGCTAAAAGACCACGAGAATAATTCAGCAAGGTGGAAAGTGTATGGTGTAAGGATGATGTATGGAAGCAGCCCGGGTAGTATTTTACTGGGCTATATCGTTTTTTTCCACTTGTCATGTAACTTGACACAATGCCAGGAAATGACCTCACCATAGTAGACACAATAAATATTGAACATGAGCGTATGTGCACATCTCGTCGTATCATAAACCATAGGGATTGGATATCAGCTTCAGATTGTATGCCTTCAATTATTGTAGTAAGCTTTGTTTTAGTGCAGCATATGGGTTACATTCAATGCTTTCCATTATGGGAATACCAGCTTGTCACACAAAGGGTGATGGTGATGGAAATAAAGGGAAGTGTAGATAAACACATCACACTCAGTGCAGATCAGGATAGCGAGTGCAAATAACAGTATAACATAATGTAAGCAGAAATTAGGAAACGTAAACCCTGTAATGAATCAACCATTGACTGCTTTGACCGATTATTCTCCGTTTTATACGTTATTTGATATTTTACCTTAAGTCATACCAATATACTGTTATATGATTACCTTTTATTTTTAAATGGTTCCTTTAATTGCCCTTGAGTTATTCTCCTCTCTGGCCTCCCTAAAGCACTCTGAATGGTGTTTGTGTTTGACGCTTACTTTGCCTGAATTTACTTACTTTGCCTTAATTTTCTCACTTTGCCTTAATCTGCTCACTTTGCCTTACCTTTCACCTGTTCTCCCAGGTCCCCCGGTAATCGTCATCCCACCCAGGAGCGCCTCCCTCAACATGTCCCAGAACGCAGATCTTACATGCAAGGCTATCGCTGACCCCCCCAACATGACCTACGTGTGGAGGAAAGGACAGGAAAACGTCCATCATATAGAGTGAGTCTGTATGTCAATGTGGCACGCCTTTCACTGCACGCAGACAAATCAAGAGGTAATCCTTGGAGATTATGGTGTCGGATGAGACGCCAATTTGATACTTTGCTGTCATTTTCGGTCGCATAACGTATGCTTTGTAAGTGATTGAGGTTCTTTATATAGTAGCAGTAGGAGTAAAGCTCATACAGTATGTAATGTACTCTATATTTCCAATTTACATTGTTGTTAGAAGATATGGTAATGAGACGCAGGCGAAAAGAAACAAGCACAATATGCTATAGTCAGATCATGTCACAGCATTTGAACATTTATAATCAAATCACACTCATGTAAATAGGCCCATCTCAATGACTCAACTGATGGAGTCTCTTGATGGAGAAGTCTCTTTATTCAAAGAGACTTCTGAGCTTGGCAGTTTGCAAAAACACACAATTAGAAGAAATCTTCAGGAGGGCAAGTTTAAAAAAAAGCAGCACCACAACTTTACGCATGCACACCGTGTGTGTGTGTGTGTGTGTGTGTGTGTGTGTGTGTGTGTGTGTGTGTGTGTGTGTGTGTGTGTGTAGGTGGGTTTGTGTGCGTCTGTGTATGCAGTTTCTTTTACTGTACTGGAGTATATGTGTGACTTACTTGGGCTTCATCGACTGTTACTTAACTGTAGTGATATCTAAAAACTGTGTGGGTGCACCTTCTCCGCCTAATCTTGTTGAAACAAAAAATTTCCATAGCATCCTGGTTTTCACTGGTGAATAAGTCATAGAATACAACTCCTACGCTACATTGCTGCAGGAACAGTTTGGCTCCGCTCTCAACAACAACAACTTCAAAATCGGCGTGATAATAATAATAACAACAATATAATGTTTTATTCTCTCAGAGGTTCATGGTCTGACTTAATGATACATATTCATGCGATGTCGATGTTGTTGTGGTTTTCCTCTAAGGTCTCTTAAGTCCCGTGTGAAGATTATGGTGGATGGGTCTCTGCACATCTCCACACTCACCCCAGAGGATTCTGGGAAGTACACCTGTATGCCCACCAATGGCCTGCTAGCCCCACCCACCGCGTCAGCCGACCTCACTGTGATGCGTGAGTCGCTCACTCTACGCTGATGTTTTTCATTGTTGTTGTGTCCAAATGTTGTCTTTCTTGACTTCTGTTTTTTTGTTTCTGGTTGTTGTGCATGTTTTGTTGTATTTTTGCTGGGAATAATGTTTGCCATTAAAAAATAATAGTGATATAGTTTTTGACAACGAAATAAGTATTCATCGAATTAATAATTTTCATGAGCTATATCCATAGTTTCTAAAACTTATAATCTTTTCGGGTAATTATGTGGGGTGACGATTTATTAGCAACTAATAACTTATTTCTAAGAAGTTAACTATCCAATTATTTTGGAGTTTGGTTTGATTTAAGTGATGGTAATCAATGACATATTATATTTAATGATTGATATTTCCTCTCAGATCCGGCCCAGGCCCTGCCGATGCCCAGGGAGACCTACCTGCCCACCGGGATGAGGGGTCTGATCACATGTCCCTTTTTAGCCAATCCCCCGCTGCTCCACGTGGACTGGACCAAAGACGGAGCTCCCCTGGATATCACCCTGGTGAGTCCACAAACACAGACTGAATTAGACCAGACCGGGTTAGCTTGGACTAGCTTCACACCATGTGCAACCGGTTCGCTAGGACACACTGCGTCTTTGCAAGTGAAACAACATCCGGCTGAGTAATAACGGGAACCCGTACACATTCATGAAACACCTCTGCGCATTCACAAACTTAAGTTTGGTGCTTCAAAGTTCAGGAGGTTCTTTGTATGCGTATGTGCAGAAAGAACAGCCCGGTTGAACGATAATGAAGTCACGATCTCGTCTCTCGTCGTAAGAAATAAACGGCTCCAGCTGCCCACGTGTTGAACTCACTGTTCACTCGACCTCACCACCCGCAAACCCACGCACACCCCTGCCCTGCGTGGCAGCTGTGGACATCAAGCACACACCGCTGTCTGTGTGTGTGTGTAGGCATGTGTGTGTGTGTGTGTGTGTAATCATCCATCTGTTTGAAAGCAACAACATACGTGGCAGAGATAACGGCATGGAAGCAAAAAAGTCAGTGTTACCCCACACTCGACGAGCGGCCTCTGCGTCGAGGTCCGGATGACACACCGAGACAGAGACATAGTGAAGTGTGTTTCTGTGTGTGTCATCTGTTTTATAGTCAAACCAAACAATCTGCTACTTCAGTTAACTGGGAAATTACACCTTATTTTGTTCAGGCCCTAACAGTCCCTGCTATCCCCTCTGGAGAACGGGGACTGTAAGTGTGTCACTGGCTAGCAGCAAACACCGACTGGGCCAGCGCTGGTAAGTTTCCTGCAGCTGTCGGGGAGACAAACTGTCCAGAGACCAATGTTCTGAGACTAAGTGGTAAAGGTTTCTAAACGATCAAAAATAAGTCCACAGGACTATCAATCAGTCAATGAATCAATCATTCATCGTGTTAAGACTGGATGGCACAGGTGAACCACCTGCATATCGACCACGTGTGTGTGTCTGTGTGTGTGTGGGTGTGTAATTGACCTGTAGGTTCGAACCACGTGTGTGTGTGTGTGTGTGTGTGTGTGTGTGTGTGTGTGTGTGTGTGTGTGTGTGTGTGTGTGTGTGTGTGTGTGTGTGTGTGTGTGTGTGTGTGTGTGTGTGTAGTTTTGACCAGTGGCTGTAGTTCAACTGTAGTGGTAACCCCGGTTGTGTTTGTGTGTGTGCGGGAGTTTTTTGTGTATAGTTCACCTGTAGTGCTGCTGACCATAGGTGTGTGTGTGTGTGTGTGTGTGTGTGTGTGTGTGTGTGTGTGTGTGTGTGTGTGTGTGTGTGTGTGTGTGTGTGTGTGTGTGTGTGTGTGTGTGTGTGTGTGTGTGTGTGTGCGATGTACTTCAAATGTTGTGTTGACAACGTTTGTGTGTGTGGGGTTCACCTGTAGTGTCAACCGTGTGTGGGTGTGGGTGTGGGTGTGGGTGTGTGTGTGTGTTGAGGATGTTTACACCAGTCAAGGTGACTCACCAGGTAGAACAGAACTGCAGCATAATGTAGAAACAACAGCACAACATCTCTCCAGTACTTGAGGGGGCGGATTATGTCAAAGAGACTCCTTCCTGGATTTTATATTATCATGTATTATTTTCAGTCT
>OLKM01000226.1:158606-163792 GCA_900291075.1 Melanogrammus aeglefinus
ACAGTGAATAATGAAGTGTCTTGATGCTCGGACAGGAACCACGCCCCACGCCGCCACCTCTCTGGCTGTGGCCCCGGGGCCCTGGGTCGCTGACGTCTCCTGGGAGCCCGGCTACGACGGAGGATCAGCACAGATCTTTTCAGTGTGGTGAGTACACACACACACACACACACACACACACACACACACACACACACACACACACACACACACACACACACACACACACATACACACATACATACATACATACATACATACATACATACATACATACATACATACATACATACATACATACATACATACATACATACATACATACATACATACGTGTGTGTGTATATATATAAAACATAACACATGGACACGAGCTGTAACCATAGCAACCATCAACCTTACTTGCGTTTGTGTTGATGCTTTTCTGAGGACAGAAGGGGAGAAATAAATTATGGTCTGGTGGACGATTGGCTGGGTACAGTAACCATGGAGATAGCCTGGTGGGGTGCAGTAACCATGGGGCAGTGTGTGTATACATTTCAAAGGTATATGTTATATTCTAGAATGCAAACTTTGAACAAGACTGCTGAGCTATAAATCTGTCAAATAATTGAAGTAATCAAAATATAATACCATCAATAACATCAACACAAGTCACATTTCTCACGTGAAATCGTAGCAATTGCTGCCAAGATATATTTAGGAAATTTTACAGCCGATTTTTTTAAACATAGATATTTTGTCATTCATATATATGATATATTAATAGTCATAAATGCATCCACCAATTGATGCTCTAGGCTATTCACAGCGTGTCTGCACAGCTAATAGAAGTCCACCAGTGGCTCCCTCCGGTTACAGCTCTATTATCTCTAACCTGCTCTCTGAAGCAGTGTTAAGAATAAAAGGTTCTTCATTTGTTGATCCAGGCCCGAGGGTAGAATACTTTAGATGAAGTTTCAGTATTTTTTTTTTGGACAATTACTACAATTTATTTAAGGTCCTCTGGGTCTTGGACCATAATGCTTTGCTTCTTCTTTCAGCATAACAACGTGTATGTGTGTGTGTGTGTGTGTGTGTGTGTGTGTGTGTGTGTGTGTGTGTGTGTGTGTGTGTGTGTGTGTGTGTGTGTGTGTGTGTGTGTGTGTGTGTGTGTGTGTGTGTGTGTGTGTGTGTGTGTGTGTGTGTGTGTGAGTGAATGTTTCATGAACAATCTTCAATGCTATCTTTCATAAGCCTAGAATACCTTGCTCGCCCTTTTACTCTCTCTCTCTCTCTAGCCTTTCTCCCTTACTCTCTCTCCCTCTCTCTGTATTTTCCTATCTCCCCCTCTATCTCTTTCAGTCACGCTCCCCATCTCTATGTTTACTCCTATCTCCTTCATCTCCCTCCTTTATCCCTTATATCTACTTTTTATCTCCCCCCCCTTCTGTATAATTTCTCTCTTTATCTTTCTTTGTCTCTCTCCCTCGCCCTCCTCGCTTACTCACTCCTAATGTCTCTCTCTCTCTCTCTCCCTCTCTCTCTCTCTCTCTCTCTCTCTCTCTCTCTCTCTCTCTCCTCTCTCTCTCTCTCTCTCTCTCTCTCCTCTCTCTCTCTCTCTCTCTCTCTCTCTCTCTCTCTCTCTCTCTCTCTCTCTCTCTCTCTCTCTCTCTCTCTCTCTCTCTCTCTCTCTCTCTCTCTCTCTCCTCTCTCTCTCTCTCTCTGTAGGTTCAAGCAGGTCTCCCCCCTCAGCGGCAGCCCCCGCCGGGACAACAACAGCTCCGAGGAGCCGAGGAAGAAGGGGCAGCACCAGGGTTGGTTCAACGCGTCGGTCCCGCCTGCCTCGGGGCCCCGCCACCAGGTCACCGGCCTGGCCCCCGCCACCCACTACCAGTTCAGCGTGCTGGCCCAGAACGCCGCCGGGGCCGGGCCCTTCAGCGAGCTGGTCACCGTGCGCACCCTGGGTGGGTGGCCTTCTTATGGTTCATATCCACGTATGGTGTCGGGAGACATGGCTTCAGGTGGGGGTTGGGGTTCGTCGTCTGTACTCTTTTGGACGGTCCGGAAGGTTGCTGGTTCGATCGCCGCTAGCGCCTCCTCGTTAAGGGTGGAGGTGTCCCTGAGCAAGTCCCCAAAGACAGAACCCTGCCCTACTTGTTGCTTCGTCACAAATGTTCATATCCAAAGTGGCTCCCACCGAATACCGACACGTCATTGAACCCAAAACCAATTTTTTTTGTTTTAAACATGAGCATTTGTGGTATATGATCCTAATCATATAAATACATGCCATTTTATCACTGTTATGGAAATAAGTCCCCAATTTAGAGAAAAAAGGGGTAAAATCCTATGTTTTCGACATTTTCCCTAAAACACTGTGAATGTACCGCTCTGCTGTGACCACAGGAAGCGTTATTTAGGTGATGTCAGACTCCTTCTTAAACAGTGGGCTCCCCGGCCCTTTAAGCTAGTAGAGGTGAAGGCCTCTTTCTCAGGGATGCCTACAGATAGGCCCTGTGGACATCGGGGTTGAGCTCATCGACTCGGCCCTCACCGCCGAGACTGTTCCAGCTCTCCTCTGAGCGCGCCCCTGCGTCAGAGCGTCAGCAGCTCTCTGCACACCATCGGAGCATGGGGCACCGCTGCTGCAGTTCTCACAACTCCAGCGCCAAGTCATCGATCAGATCTCATCACGCATGGATATATATTTTTTTTATAAAACAATCGATTGTTTGTGGCCGTCGCTCGATCCTCCCCCTGTCAGATCGGGCGAGATGAGTTGGCAGCGTGTGTTTTGATTCACTCATCGATCCTCTGACTTATAAAATACTGGACCTGTGCGGACACGCTGCACGGCTCTCTGCACCTCTGTGTTTCACTCCAGATGGACGCACCTTCCTCTCTTCACGAGTGACAATCTAAAGCTGGCCGTGAGCTCCTCCCTCCGCTCTCTATAAAATCTCGGTGGATGTTGAATGTTGAATGAATGTCGATGAATGTTGTAGCCTGATGGGCGACATGTCGTGTGTGTGTCTTGGTGGTCTTCGAATGGCCATGGTGCCAATCAATGCGTGTCTAGACTCTATTCAGGTGGCTTTGAGGTCGCAAATAACCCTGAGAAAACAAAAACATCCACTTTCTTGATGTGCTCAGAGCTCAGTGTGTGTCTGGGGTCCACAGTCCCACAAAGACTTTTCCTTTTGAACAGAGATGAAACGTTTGAGGAACCCCCCGTCTAAAGTATCGGACTGAAACATTTCTCTCCGTCTCCTCAGATGCTCCGATTCCAAGAAGGGCCACATTGAGCCCCCCAGGGGCCCTGTCCGTCAACCGCACCTCCACGGGGGTCATTCTGCATTGGGCCCCGCCCCCAAGCAACCGTCCACCAATCACAGCCCTGGTTCTGCAGTCTCGAGGCGCAAACGGCGAATGGCTGACCCTGGATCGGGACATCAACGCCGCCGCCAGCGAGTTCGCCGTCCCCGGCCTGCGCAAGGTAACGACAACCTTTTTACCATCAGCTAAAGCTCTTCAATGGTGGTGAACCAAATATGACACACTCATGTACACTCATTCCCATTTTGGCATAATCCATTCCAGTTTAGAATCTGAAAAGACACCACGGTTCAGGCTAGAAAACCTCACAAGGCTTCCAGTCATTCTGCTTGGCATTTAGAGCTGTTGTCTTTCAATGCTGGGGGTGGCCAGGTCAAACCCTGGCTTCGGGGCAGATTGAGAGTTTAATAGCCCGGTTTCGGTGGTGCTTTGGCCTAGATTCTTGGAGGATTGTTGAGTGCAGGAGAGGAGTGACAACTGTCATCCAGGGAAATACTCACTCCCCATTCCTTGAAGGGAAACACCAAGATGTCTGTCAATTGGCAATTGCCTGTCTTCCAGATTCAGACGTGTTGTTCAATTCTAAATTCATCATTGTACGTCCAGAGGGGGAGTTCCAACTAGCATACTCATTCAAAACGAGTGCCAGTGACAACACAACAAGAATATATTTTGTCTGCAAACACACAGATAATTAGGCGCTATTTTCGGCCCTGTGATTAGGTCACAGGTAGCCTAATAATTACAGCCTCGAAATAGGGTTGTTTTGTTGTGGCTGGCACTCGTTCTGAATAAGCCACTCATTGCTCACCCAGCGAGCTCCCTTTCTGAACAATAAAGCATTTTGAATCATCATCATCAATCAGCAACACCTCATCTGACTCTGGGTAGGACCTGCAAACATCCAAATGAACTGATATCTGTGGCCTGTCATTTTGAGAATGACATGAACAAAAGGCACTTGGCCAAAAGGCCAATTTCCAAAAGGCCGCTGTCTTTCAGTCCTGGGGTTTCCGGGTCTGAGCCCCCCGCTGTCACGTAGCAGTGTGGCGCTACACACACAGCCCGCACCCTCCTCAGCGACCGGGCGTCTCACAGGGAGGGGAGAGGGGTGAGGCAAAGCGGGGTGAGAGAGAGAGGGGCCTGTTCATGCTTGTCATGCACGGGGCGGGGTCGGTTTATATCTGGGTTACACCCCGGCAATTTCCCCCTTTGATATGTCAATTATCCCCAGTGTGCGCGGCAGGAGTCTCCAGCGTGTTATCTCCCCCCCCATCCGACTGTCCACCGCTGTGCTCTGCTCAGCCGGCCTGTCGCACTCCTCCCTCGCGGCCTCACCTGTCGCACACTCCTCCCTCGTGTCTCCCTCCCTCCCTCCCTCCCACCCTCCTCCCCCCCTCCCCTCCCTCCCACAGGCCCTACATGCATTCAAATGAAGCTCATTAGCATTTCAGGCACGGCCTCGTGTTGACAAAGTGGGGTTTCATCCCCTGTCCCCCACTGCCGTGTGTGCGTGTGTGTCTGTGTGTTTGGGTGTGTGTCTGCATCTTATGGTGTGTGTGTGTGTGTGTGTGTGTGTGTGTGTGTGTGTGTGTGTGTGTGTGTGTGTGTGTGTGTGTGTGTGTGTGTGTGTGGTGTGCAAGATCTGTGGTGTTGTGTGTGTTGTGTGTATCTGGGGTGTGTGTGTGTGTGTGTGTGTCTGAGTACGATTGTGTGTGTGTGTGTGTGTGTGTGTGTGTGTGTGTGCGTGCTGTGTGTGTGTGTGTGTGCAACTGACTTTGTGTGTGTTCATGTATATGTGTATCTTAATTTGTATGCATCCTGATGTGTGTGTGTGTGTGTGTGTGTGTGTGTGTATCTGACGGCGT
>OLKM01000226.1:164293-183746 GCA_900291075.1 Melanogrammus aeglefinus
CTCTTTCTCTTTCGCTCTCTTTCTCTTTCTCTCTCTCTCTCTCTCTCTCTCTCTCTCTCTCTCTCTCTCTCTCTCTCTCTCAGTGTGCTGTGTTGAGGTGTGGACTATATTTGGAGCAGGTCCGCAGGGTGGTTCTGTCCATTAGTAGAGATAATGATGATGATATCCCCACTACGAAAGTCTCAAAAGAATGGGAGACAGACTTTCTATAAAACTGCATTAATGTATGATGTTATATTATATGATCTCTGTGATCTGGAAGTGAACACTGTCACCTAGAGTGTTCATTAGAAACATTGTAGACTTACAAGATGTACTCATTTTTAATGAACACCAGCACACACACACACACACACACACACACACACACACACACACACACACACACACACACACACACACACACACACACACACACACACACACACACACACACACACACACACACACAGACACACGCTTAAGGATTGACCTAGAAACGTGTTTGATGTTAATAATATATAATTATTTGAACATAATTGTTCATTGCTTTGTGCTTTTGCCACATAAATTGATATATTTCTTGGATTCCTAGACTATTCTCCATGTGCTGACCAAGTAGTCACAGATTGGCACTTTCATTTCTTATTATTTTTGGCACAAAAGATAAGTAAATTGATTGTTCCAGTTCGTGTAGTCTTGTAGCTGTAGTTGTATTTCAAAAGTTCTGCTCCAAAAAGTAGCCTAATGTGGGAAATGTACTTGACTTTGTTTAAGTGCAGAGATACATTTTCTCATATAGTCATATTCCCCGATCAAATCATCTGTGAAATGTATTTCTGACCCTTATAATGTTCATCCATAGTTTGATCGCTATAATCTCCAGTTACAGCGTTGCGTTCCGGCGCGTAGGATTTGTTGCCGAGCGGAACAGATAATTAGCTCGGGATGAGATGAGCGGTGGGAGAGATATGTTTAGCTCCTTAGCCGGAGCGTGCAAAAGTTGGCGGGCGAACGCACTCGCCAGCTGTGTGTTATGGCCTCGTGTCTGGGTGGAGGCGGCTGCCTGCGTAAACACGTTGACATCGTCATCAGCATCATCACCAAAGTGCTTCGGCTCCCCAGGGAAATTACGTTGATCGCGGGTTTAATCAAAGGGCCCCTGTCGAACAACCAGGTTTGAATTATATTTTGACAAAACGCTTCCCCCTTGTGACATCACAAGTGGGCGTGTCAACCCAGATGTGTTTTGGATCGATCCGCGACACCGATTGGTTGAGTCCACTGGGTAAACGGGCAGCAGGTGTCCTTATGCACACTCACATGTGGTAGGGTAACCTGTTAGAGCTATACAACAGACTTTTCCCAGCGTACGGTCCGTGGCCAACTTCTGCCACCAGCCAGAGAACCAATAATCACTAATAATCGACGGCTGCTGCTGCCCGTGAAGGACCAACCCAGTCTCACGGAAATACGTGACACTGTCACGTCATTTAATCTATTCATTAGAGATCTGGGGCACGTAATTTAATTTTTTTCTTGCCAAAAGCACAAATTTTGAACAATATGACAGCTTTTGCCCACCCGTTTCTACTTTCACCTTTGATTCTGAGAAATTGTGACGATTCACGGATATATTTAATGCAGGTGCGCTGCTCTGTAAGCAAACCGCGACGGAAAAAAGGTAGCTGCTTCATCTCTTCTTTTTAAAATGAGTTTGAAATTTGTGTTTTTTTCGCACGAAAAAAACTAAAATGACGTGTCCCAGATCACATGAATAGATTAAATGACGGGACGTGACAGTGTCCCGTATTTTCGTGAGACAGGGTTGGAAGGACTGTGGTTGTGAGGGGAGGGGGGAGGAGGAGGAGGGGGGGGGGGGGGGGGGGGTGCAGGATTATTAGTGACAGGAAGTCATTTCCCGGACAGAACCCACCGCTCTGTAAAGCAACTCTTGTGTGAGCGTCTCTAGCAGTGAGTTAGTGAAAGTGAAAGACCAGCGTGGAAATAAACCGCTTTCATTCAGCTGGAAAGTGATTGAACCTTAAGCCCTCACAGGGCCAGAGTCTGCCTCTAGTCTTTCTTCAGTCGATCCGTTTGAACCTTAAGCCCTCACAGGGCCAGAGTCTGCCTCTAGTCTTTCTTCAGTCGTCCGTTTCCTCAAGGCCGTCACACACACCACCGAATGACACCTCTAAGACCCTGCCAGCCCTTTGTTATTGCGCTAAACCCACACACCACCTGCACGTCGAGCATGATGATGATACTAATGATACCAACGGCAACCCGATGCTCCCCGCAGGCCTGGGGAGGTCCGCGGCGCCCTCCCAGCTCTCCGAGTTCGTCCCCAAGCCCTTGCTGGCCGGTATCCTGGGCGGCGTGCTCTTCATGGGCCTGGTTCTCTTCCTGCTGCTGGCCGCCACCTGCTTCATCGCCCGACGGAGGGATAGGCGGCGGAGGAAGCAGCAGAACAAAGACGGTAAGCCCCCCCCCCCTCCCTTCTCCCCTCCCCCCTCACAACCACAGTCCTTCAAGCTGGGTCCCGGGGCTGTACCCCAGCAGCAGCCGTCGACGAACGAACACCACCCGCGTCTGGGATGTCATCATTAACTCCCGCTATGTCTCGCCAGAGAGCACGCTGGTGGGAGTGGGGGGGGGGGCGGGGGGGGTGGTTTGCTTCTGTTGCATTAATCATCGCTCGAGTTCAGAGTGAATATTACACCCCCCCCCCTCCCCCCACCCCCACCCGTCTCCGACCATCATCACCACCACCCAGACAATCCGTGGGAAACATTATTGATGTCATTTGCGTTCCCCCGCTAATTAGGGTAATTTGTCATCGCCCCGATAGAGGGAGTGTTAGCTTGTTGTCCGTGGCGCTCCTCGCTAATCGCTTCTTATTAGGGATGATAAGGTTTTTTACATTTCTTGGTCAGCACAGGCTACTATCCACTGTGAGTCATACGGCATCTCTCCAACTCACTCACCGTGTTCCCTCCCCTCCCCCCCTCTCCAGATCTTGTGCGTTCCATCTATAAACCCTCCTCCATGTGAGTACCCACTTCCTCATTCCATTTCCTGCCTTCCAAGGACGGCCGACGCCACCGACAACAAAGGACGGCCTTTGCCCCAAAAAAAATTCCTCCTTTGAATTATGAATATTTTCACGTTGAGCGTACCTCGCTGCCGCCTCACCGTGACTGCTGTGTGGTGTTCTGTCCTCGCTCTGTCTCTCCCTCTAATGCTCCGCTGTGTCGTCCTCTCTCTGCGTTGCTGTTCCTCCCTCCCTCCTTACATAACTGCCTCTGCCTCTTTTAATATCTCCTCTCTCTCCCCCCACCCACCTCCCACCCGCTCCTCTCCACCCTCTGCCTCCATCAGGCGGACGGCAGGCGGCGGCAGTCCAGACAGTGTGCTGAAGAAAAGCCTCCTCCGCTCACATAATCTCTACCCCACCACCTCCTCCTCCGCCTCCTCTTCCTCTTCATCCTCCTCGTCCTCCTCTCAGTCCCACAGCGGTTACTTCAGTAAAGGCGGCCCGCCCGATAATCAGGCGCAGCACATGGAGCTACTGCCTGGCTCCCTCCACTCCCACCACCACCACCTCAACCCCCAGCCGCAGCACCACCAGCGCCAGTACCTCCTCCTGAACCCCCCCACCCCCCAGCGCAGAACCAAATCCCTCAGCAGGGCCTCGTCCTCCGTCCTCTCCTCCCACCTGGAGCTGATCACCAGGGGTCCCGACGGACGCTTCGCGGCCCCCGGCGACGGCCAGTCGCTGTCCTCCGCCCTTGACGACGAGAAGACGGCCCCGGGGCGGGGGGGCCGGTGCTCGTCCCGCTCCTCCGCCTTCCAGCGCTCGGCGTCCCTGCCCTCCCGGCGGGGCGGCGAGGCGGGGCGGCGGGCCCCGTGCGTCCTCTCCGTGGAGCTCCCTCCGGCGCCGTGCCGCGCCCCGGGCCCCGGCGACAGGCGCGTGCGCTCCATGACGGAGCAGAACCTGCTGGCCCTGCCAGGGCACAGCCTGTGGGACGGCAAAGACGGCGGCTCCGACTGGAGAGGCTCCCTCCGCAGCTCGGTCCGCAGCTCGCTCACCGCGGCGAGCGGGGCGGACCCCGGCGTCCTGTACCCGGGCGTCAGGCCGGCGGGCGCGCCCCGCACCACGGCCAGCAGCCTGGTGCTGCAGATGGAGCACGAGAGGGAGCGGGGGAACCTGAGCCGCTGCCTGCAGCTGGCCCACGAGAGGGAGGCGCTGCAGTGGGAGCTACGCAAGTACACGCTGGAGAGGGGGAGCGGCGCGGAGGACGGCGGGGACAGCGTGGATGGAGGGGTCGAGGGGCGGGTCTTGCAGGAGAGGAACGTCGGCGGCTGTGGCGGCGGCGGCGGCGGCGCCTACTTGCCCCGCCACCGACGGGAAAGCAGGGCGAGCTGGGATCTCGCGTCGCCGTGCTACTCCAATTGGGGGGCTCCCACTCCTCCTCATCTCCCCCCCCGGCTCAGCCCCATGTCGGCCTCGGTCCCGGGGCTGTACCCCTTCCAAAAGCCCCCGCATGGGAGCTCCTTCCGGGGCTCCCACGCCCAGTTCCCCCTCGTTTCGCCTGCGAAGAATCAGGACGCGGCGGCGGCGGAGCGCCGGCCCAACGACAGACTCCCCCTCCCGCACCTGTCGGCAGAGCGCCAGTGGCCCCCTCCAGGCGAGACAGGGCCCAAGCGTCATAACTCTCTCCGAGTCCCACGCGGCACGAGGCAACGCACCCACGCATCCGCCGAGGAAAAGAGAAGGAGGAATCTCTCCACGCCCTCGCTCGCCCGTGACGATAAATACGCGGAGCACTTTGACGCCGCCGTCGCTGTCGGTAGAAGCCTACCACGGCATTCCAAAGCCCGCCCGGCTGTTCCCAAGCCGCCCCCAACGCGCGTCGACGACACGTGCGTGGAGATGAGCGTGGACGGGCCCGACCTGGAGGCGACGCCGGCCGGGTCGAGGGTCGAGCGCTCCAACGCGTCGTCGTCTCTCCGCCGGCCGCACAAGGGCGAGCGCGACAGAGGCTCCGGACGCATGACCCCCTTACCCGGGCACAGCTTTGAAATGACCCCCAGGGCCCCGGCCCCCGGGCCCCACGGCCGTCTCCTGTGGAAGACCACGAGCCTTGGGGCCTCGGACGAGTACGACTACCACCAGCGCAGCCTCAGCCTGGACCACCGTAGACGCCAGCGGGCCAGGTTCCTGACGCCGAACGACTGGGTGGACTCGCTCAGCCAGGAGAACTTCTCCATGCCGCGGGGCCCCCCAGCACCGCAGACCCCCGGACCCAGCGCTCACGGCCCCCTGGGTCCCCACTGGCCGCCCTCCCACCCCCCGGAGACTCCTTCCTTGCACGACCGCTCCTCCTCCTCCTCCTCCTCCGTCTTCTCGGCCCAGACCCCCAGTGGGGGGCCCCCCTCGCTAAGGAGGGGCCCGCCGGCACGCAGCCCAGAACCCGCTCCGCCATCGCAGCGGGACGACCCCAAGAGAGAGTGGAACGTCCTTTCCATGGATGCGCTCCGATGGCCCGCCAACAGTGAGCCGTGGGGGCCGGGGCCCCAACCGGAGGCCTTGAAGGAACCCTCCGGAGGCTCACGGACCCTGAGCCGAGCCAGGGGCCCAACAGACAGAGAAGAGGACCCCGACTTCCCCAGACCTCTGCACAGGGGACAGAGCTGGCCTCTCGCCGAACCGGAACCCACCCCCTCTCTCCAACGGTGACGGAGCCAAACGAGATGATGAGAGGAACTACAGGCAGGCGGAGGGGGGCCCCGGCCAGTGAGGGGGCCCGGGAGAACGAGGTGGACGATGTGAGGGGCTACGTCCAGGGGTCGGCGACCCGGGGCAGCTTCAGCAGCTACGCCAGCAGCGGGCGGGGGAGCATGGAGACGGGGAACGGCCGGATGTCGGTGTGCCTGTCGCCCACCCTCTCCAAGGCCCCCGACGAGATAGAGGAGTATGCCGAGGACCTGGAGACCCGGAGAAGGTACTGACACCATGCCAAACCTGTTCCGCAGTGTGTTAAGGGCCTGGGCACATTTATGGGGACACTTTTATTTCGTCAATAATATACAGTAGATACAATTCTGTCATAGTGCCAACTTTACAAATATTCAAAAAAGATATATAGTTAAGCTATAGACAGGTCTTTCATAATCATAGTTAGATGACAGAGCTGTCAGTTTAACTGTAGCATACTATTATGATGAAAACAGCATTTGACGACGGGCATTTCAGTGAAGGCCAGCTTGTGATGAAGGGAAAATATAAAACGGCTAGTTTCGAATTAATTCAACCCATTTTCTTTGCGTACGAGCAGTATGCGTCATGGGGAACAGCCCCCTTATCTGCTCTCCGTCTTGGCAAGTACTCTGAGCGCTGTAAACATGTTTTGTTTACCTTCCAGTAGAAAAGTCTCAGTTGACGAGAGCTACGAGTGGGATGAAGACACATCGCAGCCCGAAACACGACAAGGTTCGTCTCCTCTCCTGGATATCAAACCAACTTTGTGCCCTTTATTTGTTGACTTTGCTGCGAGCCATAGGGAAAATATAAACAAAACAACAACAACTCTGTTTAAGTGTTGACATCAGCCCTCCTGATTCACATATTGATATGTAAACACACACACAGTCTGAACGTACTCACACACACACACACACACACACACACACACACACACACACACACACACACACACACACACACACACACACACACACACACACACACACACACACACACACACACACACACACACACACACACACACACACACACACACAATGTGAACGTACACACACAGACACACACACACAGGCACAATGTGAACGTACGCACACACACACACAGGCACAATGTGAACGTACACACACACACACACACACACAAACACACACACAGGCACAATGTGAACATACACACACACACAGGCACAATGTGAACATACACACACACACACACAGGCACAATGTGAACGTACACACACACGGTCTTAACGCACACACAATCTAAACTCACACAACCACACACAGTCTGAACCTACACACACACACACACATAGTCTGAACACACACACACACACACACACACACACACACACACACACACACACACACACACACACACACACACACACAACACACACACACACACACACACACAACACACACACACACACACACACACACACACACACACACACACACAGTCTGAACATACACATGCAGAAACAACGTGAACTTACACGCGCACACACACACAATTTGACCTTACACACACGCACACGATATAAATATATTCTTTGTATATCTTTAGTATCAAGTTCATTCCAATTGGGGGGGAATTATATTACATTTTATGAACATCAGTAAGAAAAATGTATCATCCATAAGTGAGCGAGAGAGCAGCAGGTCTGTCGGCATATGATGTCATCACATCTGGGTCTGGCGCATTCCGAGATTAAAACTCCCACTTCCCCTCCTCCTCCTCCTCCCTCCTCCTCCTCTTCCTCAGACCCCGGTGTGTCCGAGGAGTTGCTGAAAAGCGTGTCCCTGTCACGCTGTAGCCTTGTGAGCGTGCAGTCGTGCTCCCTGGCAGACTGCAGTCAGGCTGCCTTGCTCCGGGGCTGTGGCACCAACAGACGCTGCCCTCAGGTAGAGATGGAGACGGTGCTGTTCTGACTGCGACCTGCAGCTCCCAACTCTCCGTCTCCATGACTCCATGACTATATGAGTGCACCACACCTTTACCCACCGGCGTAGAGGTGCACACCCGAGGGGACCTTAGATGACGAGGATGTTGATGAAGAGATGAATGTATATATACTATTAGGGGAGATGGTGACTTTGATTTGGATGTTTGTAACCACCGTGGACCAAAAATACTGTATATGTTACTTTGTATTAAGTGTAAAAGCTATAAATCATTGAGGAGTCTTGGATTTAGGAGGAATGATTGTTATATTATGTTGGGCTTTGTTTTGTTTTGCTGATTTTGCATTCCTTAACTACAGTGGTACAGTGGACCATCTATATATATATATATATATATATATATATATATATATATATATATATATATATATATATATATATATATATATATATATATATATATATATATATATATATAAATAAAAAAGACATTCAAACACTAATATGGTAATATTTCAGAGGCTTGCTATTAATTTATAAGTTCGTGTTTTTCTTGGAGATTCTTCTAAACATAACAGCAGGACTGTTTCATTAATGGACAGAACGTTCAATAATGGGACCTCGATCCATTAGTGATGAAGAAAACAATATTCAAAAAAGAGTCTGGTTCTTTAGGCATCCTAGACACGGCTGCATACTTAATGGAGTTCTGTCTTCTAAAACATTTTGTGTTTCTAAATACTAATGTATGGAAAACAAGAGAACAAAGAGCAAAGCAGCTGAAATGTTGTCTTTGCTTAACACTGGCGAAAGAGCTTTTTTTACAGTGGGAGGCAGGTGTACAGAAAAAAAATTTAAAACGTTTTTTTGAAGGTAGAAACATGAAGCAAACATTCTCCGCGATAGTTGTCAAAGACTCCCTCTGTGGATATGGTGCGTCCCGTGCTGTTTGCTGTGCACTTTCTGTGGTGATGTGCAATCACCAGACTCAATGACAGAGGAAAACGTCCTTCCTGAGGAACAAGCTACTGTCGTCTGTCAGCCGGGAAAATGAAGCGTGATTATCACCCATAATTACCATAAAAAACATTATTGTTGTCAGCTGAGAATTAATTGATTGAAAAAGTCCATTTGCATAGCCAGCGGTTCAGAAAAGAGATGATATGTCACGCTGAGCATTATGTGTATAAATCCTTGAGGTCTATTAATAAGCAGAATCTCGACATAGAATGACCAACATGACGTACAGATATAACGACATGTGATAAATATGTTGAGGAAGTGAGTGTGTTTCCAGCTCGGAGCTATGGCGCGTCCAACCGTGTAACTTAGACATAAGATTTGAGAAGAGAAGGCTGTTGTTTTTTTTACAAGTTTTCCTATTCCTATAATTTCAAACGTATTCACAGTTGATTGCAAGTAGTGATAGTGCGATTATCTTTTGTCCTTGACAAATCCCTTAATCAATACAGAGCACTGGTTTCCATGGCAACGTGATAGGACGACATTTGACTTTGGAAACTAATGTCTGTGAATCTAAGGAGTGAAAATAGATATATAATACATTGAGGTTTGAAGACGAAAATAAACCCATTGTACAATTCTGTCCATCAGTACTTAACTCTGCATCGTTCCATACAGTATGTGAGCAGACTAAGGGTAAGCTATAGGAGAATATAGGGGGTAAAATAAAGAAACACACTATATATATGACACTATATAAAACAATATCTGTACTTTTTTATAAAATAAATAATATTTATGAAATATATATAAAGCATCTAGAGATTGTATTTTGCTTGCTTACTATACAGGACTGTGATGAATGTTAAAAATAAATCTTGGAAACATGGAAACATAACTCTTAAACTCTTTTGTCTTAGGACAATAGGGCTCTATTACTTTTCAGCTTTACAAAATATATAAGATTCGGCATTCATATTCTTGAGTTAACATTCAGGTGGAAGTGAGCACCACTCCTGGTGCTATAAATGTTTCCCCTGGAATAAGATGTAGTTTACTAATCCTAGAATGGAAATTATGTTTACCTTTTCCAAATATAATTTGATGTCTTCTTGTGTAAACAGTTAAAATAAATATCCAGGATCCAAGCCAGGATCAAAATGGACGCCATCAAAATTAAGTCCCTCTCTGGTAACTTTCCATGATATTTGGAGGAAAGTGTATTCATATCTTTCGTTACAAACCATCTGGGAGACTGATGAGCTGTGTTGAAAAACTGTTTCTCTGACTATTTTCAACAGCTTTCAAAATCCCATATAGCTTTCAAAAAAATATACATCTGCTGTCAGTTCTCTTTTTGCATTGTATTTGTTGCCAGTGCAAAGACTAGATTATCAGCGGGTTGATGTTTCCCCAGTTAAGGGATAGTCTAATTTTACATAGACGTTTGGTAAACGGTGAAAAGAAGGACACTTATTACATATAATTTTCTGTTTTTATATCATGTTATTTTACATTTTTTATTTGTTGATTCATATGGCTGTTTTTCTAAATTGTTGCTTCCCTTTTCCCTGTAAATTAAATATTTCCCCTGTCTAAATGTTCTTTCAAGCGCAAGTCCCATGTTGTAGGCTATCTGTTAATTGACAGTTTACCAAAAATAAATGTAAAGTTCTAACCAAAAAATGTATTTTGTATGTTTCATCTGTGAGGCTGCTTCCTCCATTTTCCCCCCAGGTGTCTACACTTATTTATTTACTGTCAAAACATATTTTCTTAATGTAAAGTATCAAAATAACATTATTTTACACTTACATCTTTATATCACAACTAAATGTTGTGATGATTTAATTTTCTTTCTCATAAAGACTAACATATGTATTACCAATTTTGCCAATTTTGTCAACGCCGCCTATTCAATTAAATAATATTAAAGCTAGGTAGACAATCTCTTTAGAAGCATTTTCATCATATTAATGGAAATTCTCTTCCGCAATCAAAAATGTTGTGCTCTGACAACAAAGGATAATATAAGATATCTTTAAGTGTCCCTAGCCTTAAATCATCATTTCATTCACCCGAATAACATGCTAGCTGTCTGTCTACCTACCTTCCTTGCCTACGCACTCTGCTTGTCTACTCATCGCACTTGACTGGAGTCTTCCACAGGCTAGTCATTTTTGTGGGGGAGTGGCTGATATCTCCAAATTGCCTTTCTTCAAATTAAATCCTTTGGGTTAAAAATAATAATGTCAAATGTCAATTTTCATTAAATCTCAAGGAAAAAAGTCCAGAATTATTTTTTAATTTTGCAATACACAGTTATAGGAGGGGAAATATTGATTATTTCTGATTCAATTAAATTGTTTTATATATGACTATGTTGTCAGTTGATGTCAAAAAGCACTTAAACGGTGGGTTTGAACCGCCCTCATGTATTTTATCACATAGCGTTTCAATCACGACTCTGTATTGAATTTATTGTCTCAGCTTGACAGTGACTTTGAATAAAACAATTCCTTTGCCACCTGTCAGGGGACTGATGTCCACAGATCAGAAATTATTTGTACAGGGTAGTCACCATGATCCCAGCCCCATTCAGGCTCATTTAGCAGGTCACAATGCTCACCATGTCACCCTGATATATCTAACAACATAGTGATAATGTAAAGACACATTGTAAATAGTGCAAAAAGTCGTAATCGTAAAGTTAATACCATTTTGACATTTATAATTATAAACACAATGTAAAATGAATCGGACATTTTCCCAATGTTGAAGTCACGCTCATGCTGAGCGCTTCGTGTGTCTGCCAGTCGAGACCAACCCAGCATCCAGTCCCAGGCATGTCTGTCTGACCTGCTGAACACTGAACAAAAGAAGAGCTAGTTAGGACCAATTATAGAATGGGACTGACCATGAATTCTAAGATAAGACATATATACTCTATATAGAGAGAGAGAGATAAAGGCAAACTACAGCTCCAATAACAGCTATTATTTAGATCGAAATGAACCTCCCAGATTTTTAATGATTGTGTGACCTGAATCAATGACATGTAATTAAAGCATTCATTGCGGGAAGTGCTTTTCTGAATAACTTAGAAAAGCACAAAAAACGAAAATGAATTCAAATTCTTCAGTGAAGGCCAGAGAGAGGTGTTACAGAAAAGGGAAATATCAAACGAGCAACGATTTTTTGGCATAGATCTGTATGAGCACGGATGATTAGACCACTCATATCTGATGGCTTCTCTATAGCCATTCCCCTCTATTCAGCTGCCTTTCAAACAGGAACCTGTGCAGAGGAGAGAAAAACTCTGGGTGCTTAACTAGCTAGGACCATAGATCTTCAGGGCTGGGAAGGTATTTAATGTACCCTGTAACTTGCTCTGGCTGACAACCAAGGACCATCGCACTCTGGCTGGCATCGTAGGCGTTGATGTCTGCTTTGGCTCCAAAAACACTCTCATAAGGTCCCATGAGATGGTGTTCAGTTAGTCTTGCCAAATTGGTTTATATTAGTTAAAAAAAAAACCACTGGTTAACAACTGAAAGGTGTGGAACGTTATTCAAATGCATTAAGAATGTATGTTATGTTTTCCGCCGCATACATATCAAGTACAAACATGTCATCTCTTATTAACGATTAAATAGCTACAATTTTGAACCTCTAACTAAGCACATAAGGTGCAAGGGCTTCTAGTTGGACGGACTTGGCAGAAATATAATATAATATTCCTAAGTGTGTTTTAATCAGTGTGTAATCTCATGATGGTAAGAATCCTCTTTCATTACCTGGTAATGATGTATCTAAATAGCGAGCTGGTTCAAGAAACCTCATTACTTGACACCAGACTAGAAGATGACGTCAATTTGGAAGTATCTACAATTGGCACCTTCAAGCCATTTGAGGCCACCGTAGCCTCTCCCAAGTTGGTGGAGAGGGGAGGGTGAGGGGGTGGGGGGGCGGGGGGGGGGGGGGGTTGGGTGGGGTGTTGGGTGGGGGTATTCAGTTGGTTGCAAACTGCAACCTCAGCGCTAGATGCCACTAAATCCTACACACTGCAGCTTTAATGTAAGTGTATTTTCTGGCCTTGGAATTCATCACCATGATTGAAGGTTGAACCTTTATGATGTATTTTAGTGGGACGTTGGATGATTTCGGAGAACAGCAATCCAATCCAATCGGTTTTATGAAAAGGCAATGCTAGACCTACTGTAATCGTGTTTGTGTAAAAATGTAATAAAACCGTTACATGATAAAATATGACTAGCCAGTTTTGCTGGTCATTATCTGAGATCAGGTCTCTCTCTCACCTGTTCCTTTTTTCCTCTCTCTCTCCCGTCCCCCTCTTTCCCTTTATCTGGCCACAGTCTCTCTCTCTCCTCTCCCAATCTCACCTGTCTCTCCATCTCTCCATATAGTTACCTGACCACCTGCCTCAATCTCTCATTATTTCTTCCTCCCCTCCCGTTCTCACTCGCTTCCCTTCCCTCCCTCTTTCTGTACCCTGCCTCTCTCTCTCTGATGATTGAGAATCCCACACAGAGAAAAGGGATGGAGAGGGAGGGAGAATATCTCTCTCTCTCTCCCCCCCCCCCCCTCTCTCTCTCTTTGAGTGAGTCTCTATCACTCCATCCTGCTTTGTCTCTCACCAAACGGCTTCATGGACCACGTGTCTCCCGTCTCCTAACGGTGTCTCCTCGTTACGTAGGACCAGGCAGCCCCTGGTTATTTTCTCCTTAGCGAAAACTGCCTCACATCTTATCAGAATGAATGCGCTGTTCTCCCCAACATCCCCCCCCCCCCACACACACACACACACACACACACACACACACACACACACACACACACACACACACACACACACACACACACACACACACACACACACACACACACACACACACACACACACACACACCATCTCGCGTATTTATTTTCTACTCAAACCTTTTCTGTTCCACTTCAATCATTTTTCTTCCCTCTCTCCGAGCGTGGTTCTTTTTGTGCACAGTACACTCACTGAATGAGGTACGAGGAGATGCAAGTGGATTGGGCTAATAAGGTGTCTCCGCCCGCACAGTCTGATGTGTTTGCATTTCATGTCATCAGCCATGATTAGCCGATGCTAGTTCCAGCTATCTTAACAGCTCCTGCAAATTCCCTTCCCAAGGCATCAGCTCTGTCATGGATAACAAACAAAATACTGCTTTCCTCACTCACTTTATGGAATAGATCTTGAAGATGTTTTATTAATTTATTTTACTTTGACATTGATGCAAAGAAGTCTATTGAATTAATGAAAGGCCCAAGTGGGCACCAAGGAGAAACACATTCCCCATTAATTTTGGCTGTCACACTTTACGCTCAGACAAATAATTCAAGAATAACAACTTCAACTGCTTTCCTCTGTGGATTCCTGCCGTCTAATTGCCTTTGACGCCAGGATGTGATGTTACTTTTTCGATAGAGGGTGGTAAAACTAATGGGCTGGGAAGCAGAATAAGGGTGTCTAAGATTTAACTGATGGATACAGGTATGAATATAATGGAAAACTTTGTAGATCTAGGGGCGTTTGTGAGGCAAACCCATTCAGATCAAGTTGGGTTAACGGTTTGAACTGATGTTTCTGAAATGTAATCCTGAAATGTAATAAGTAATAATACAAATAATTCAAAGAAATATAGTCCCTAAAAGCAATCCATACAATTACCATCATTCATAATTCATAAATCCAAAAATGGAGCAAGTAGATGTCAGCCATTGAGAAGAACTGCCTCACTTCTCCTCTTCTGCAATCATCACCCACCCCCGCCTTCCACTGCTCTCCTGGTTTTCAAATCACTTCTGAGGCCCCTGTGATGTAATTGTAGGTAAGAGTACCTGCTCCACTCATATAAGGGCCTTTTAAAATGACAAAAGATACCAGCACCTTTCAGTTGCAGAGCGAATGCTGAGAAGGTTGTAGTTTAAACTACAGCGACTGTCATCTGCTACTTCCAAAAGCATTTTGTCACAAATGAAAAATGAAATCTAAAAATTTGTTCCCCTGAAATATAGACCAATAATGTTATCCTTTATGCTTATATTTAAAAAAAAGAAGCAAAATCATGATGGCCACGGTGGTGAAATCATTAGCTTTTATGATATTGAGTGTTGAAGAGAAAATTCAGGATATATGATCAAAAATGCAGGAAACTGGGTCTTGATGAAATGGAGTGATACCTTGCGGTTGGAGGATACTTTTTCTTGTTTTCACATTCCTTGACAACCTTTCATGCAGGCAAACCATGTAAAAGTTCCCGATGGTGTTCCTGGTGATGTAATAGTTCACTGAGGCGACGCAATATCAAGTGACGTTGGTTTGAGGTTTGCTGGGTCTATCCCTTGTTCTCACATATCTTGAAAACCAATCTGATTTTGGATAACCAGATGGAACTTCTCCCCAATGTGCTGCTGGTGTAATGCTGTACATTGATGCTGGCGTAATGCTGTATATTGATGCTGGTGTAATGCTGTACATTGATGCCCCACAGAAGGGAATTGAACGGGGTTGGATCTCAGTGCAATGCTGCACTTGCTTTAACCACAAAAAAATTACACACCAATTCCAGAAGGGTAAAATGGCTAAAGTGTTTGGTCATGGTTAAATACACAATCACAATCATGCTTTTTGGGATTACTTTGGGTATTATCTTTTTTGAATTACTTTTTAGGATAACTTTTTTCGATATATATATATATATATATATATATATAAATACATCTATGGATGTCAATATCCATATACATGCATACATGCATGCATATGCATGTACTGTATATGTTTATACGTATGTATGTGTGTATGTTTCATCATTCTGTCTGTCTATCATTATCATTAGACATAATGTATGCATGCATACATTATGTATTTATCATACTGTCTATATTACTCTTTCACCCTTATGTATAGAGTATATGTAGTTTATATATTTCTCTCTATGTAATGTATTCATTTATGCAGTATTTGTATATATGACTCATTATCCTGTCTGTAATTCAATGTATGCATTGTCTGCCTATATGAATGTATGCATGTTATGTATGTATGAATGATCGTAATGGATGTATAACTGGTACTTATGGATTTGTGCAATGTATACATGCATGTTTTATGAAAAGGCAATGGTAGACCTACTGTATTGTGTTTGTGTAAAAACGTAATAAAACAGTTACGTAATAAACTGTTAATAAACTATCTGATGATGAGTAATAAAAAACAACGGTGTTACCCCTTACTTTTTATTTGATGACTGGCAATAAAATACGACAGTGTTACCCCTTATGTTTTTTTTTGATATCGGGAAATAAAAATCGACAGTGTTACCCCTTACGTTTTATTTGATGACGGGCAAAAAAAACGACAGTGTTACCCCTTACGTTTTATTTGATGACGGGCAATAAAATACGACAGTGTTACCCCTTATGTTTTATTTGATATCGGGCAATAAAAAAACAACAGTGTTACCCCTTATATTTTATTTGATATCGGACAAAAAAAACGACAGTGTTACCCCTTACGTTTTATCTGATGATGAGTAATAAAAAACAACAGTGTTACCCCTTACGTTTTATTTGATGACTGGCAATAAAATACGACAGTGTTACCCCTTATGTTTTTTTTTATATCGGGCAATAAAAAACGAAAGTGTTACCCCTTACGTTTTATCTGATGACGGGCAATAAAAAACAACAGTGTTACCCCTTATGTTTTTTTTGATATCGGGCAATAAAATACGACAGCGTAACCCCTTATATTTTTTTTTGATATCGGTAAATAAAAATCGACAGTGTTACCCCTTACGTTTTATCTGATGACGGGTAATAAAAAACAACAGTGTTACCCCTTATGGTTTTTTTGATATCGGGCAATAAAATACGACAGCGTAACTCCTTATGTTTTATTTGATATCGGGCAATAAAAAATGACAGTGTTACTCCTTACGTTTTATTTGAAATCGGGCAAAAAAAAAAGACAGTGTTACACCCTATGTTTTATTTGATAAAAAACGACAGTGTTACCCCTTATGTTTTTTTTGATATCGGGCAATAAAACACGACAGATAGCCCCTTACGTTTAATTTGATGACGGACAATAAAATAGGACAGTGTTACCCCTTATCTTTTATTTGATATCGGACAATAAAAAATGACAGTTTTACCCCTTACGTTTTGATTGAAAAAAACGACAGTGTTACCCCTTATGTTTTGTTTTATGACGGGCAATAAAAAACGACAGTGTTACCCCTTACGTTTTTTTTTGATAAAAAACGACAGTGTTACCCCTTATGTTTTTTTTCAATATCAGGCAATAAAAAACGACAGTGTTACCCCTTATGTTTTTTTTAATATCAGGCAATAAAAAACGACAGTGTTACCCCTTATGATTTTTTTGATATTGGTTAATAAAAAAACGACAGTGTGACCCCTTATGTTTTTTTTGATATCGGGCAATAAAAAACGACAGTGTTACCCCTTACGTTTTTTTTGATAAAAAACGACAGTGTTACCCCTAATGTTTATTTTCAATATCAGGCAATAAAAAACGCCAGTGTTACCCCTTACGTTTTGTTTGATAAAAAAAACGACAGTATTACCCCTTATGTTTTTTTTGATATCGGGTTATAAAAAAACGACAGTGTTACCCGTTATGTTTTTTTTGATATCGGGCAATGAAAAACGACAGTGTTACCCCTAACGTTTAGTTTGATAACAACGACAGTGTTATCCCTTAAGTTTTTTGATATCGGGCAATAAAAAAACGACAGTGTTTCCCCTTTTGTTTTTTTTGATATCGGGCAATAAAAAAACGACAGTGTTACCCCTTACATTTTGCTTGATAAAAAAACGACAGTGTTACCCCCTATGTTTTTTTTGATATCGGGCAATAGAAAATGACAGTGTTACGTTTTTTTTGATAAAAAATGACAGTGTAACCCCTTATGTTTTTTTTGATATCGGGCCATAAAAAACGACAGTGTTAGCCCTTCTGTTTTTTTTGATATCGGGCAATAAAAAAACGACAGTGTTACCCCTTATGTTTTTTTTGATATTGGGCCATAGAAAACGACAGTGTTACCCCTTATGTTTTTTTTTATATCGGGCAATAAAAAACGACAGTGTTACCCCTTACGTTTTGTTTGATAAATAACGACAGTGTTAACCCTTATGTTTTTTTTGATATCGGGCAATAAAAAAACGACAGTGTACCCCTTTATGTTTTTTTTTGATATCGGGGCAATAAAAAACGACAGTTGTTACCCCTTATGTTTTTTTTAATATCGGGCAATAAAAAACGACATGTTACCCCTTTACATTTTGCTTGATAAAAAATGGACAGTTTTGTACCCCTTATAATTTTTTTTATATCGGCAATAAAAAAAACGACAGTGTTACCCCTTACGTTTTGTTTTAGATAAATAACGACAGTGTTACCCCTTATGTTTTTTTCAATATCAGGCAATAAAAAACGACAGTGTTACCCCTTATGTTTATTTTAATATCGGGCAATAAAAATGGACAGTGTTACCCCTTATGTTTTTTTTGATATCGGGCAATAAAAAACAACGACATGTGTCTACCCTTATATGTTTTTTTTGATATCGGGCACATAAAAACGACCAGTGTACCCCTTATGTTCCTTTTTGATATCGGGCAATAAAAAAACGACAGTGTAACCCCTTATGTTTTTTTTGATAATCGGGCAATAAAAACACACAGTGTTACCCTTATGTTTTTTTTGATATCGGGCATAACAAAAAAACGACAGTTGTAACCCCTTGTTTTTTTTTGAAATCGGGGCCATAAAAAACGAACAGTTGTTACCCCTTATGATTTTTTTTTAATATCGGCAATAAAAAAACGACAGCGTTTACCCCTCATGTTTTTTTTGATATCGCGCCATAAAAAACGACCAGTGTTACCCCTTATGTTTTTTTTGATATCGGGCAATAAAAAAACGACAGTGTAACCCCTCATGTTTTTTTTGATATCGGGCCATAAAAAACGACAGTGTTACCCCTTATGTTTTGTTTGAAATCGGCAATAAAAAAACAACAGTGTTACCCCTTATGTTTTTTTTGAATATCGCGGAGCAAGATAAAATGGACAGTTTTACCCCTTATGAGTTTTTTTTGTGATATCGGGGCAATAAAAAAACGACAGCGTTACCCTCATGTTTTTTTTTGTATATCGGGGCCATAATAAACACGACAGTGTTTACCCCCTATGTTTTTTGATATCGGCAATAAAAAAACGACAGTAAAACCCTTATGTGTTTTTTGATAATCGGGCAATAAAACAAACAACAGTGTTACCCCTTATTTGTTTTTTGATATCGGGCAATAAAAGAAACGACAGTAACCCCTTATGTTTAATATTTTGAAATCGGCCATAAAAAACGACAGTGTTACCCTTATGTTTTTTTTTTAATATCGGGCCAATAACCAATGACAGTGTTACCCCTTATGTTTTTTTGATATCGGGTCCATAAAAACACAGTGTTACCCCGTTATGTTTTTTTGATATATCGGCCATAAAAAACACAGTGTTACCCCATGTTTATGTTCTTTGTTAATTCGCGGCGCCATAAAAAACGACACAGCCTTGTTACCCCTATAGTTTTTTTTGATATCTGCGCAAGAAAAAAACGACAGTGTTAACCCTTACGTTTTAATTGATAAAATAACGACAGTAGTAAACCCTCTATTTTTTTTATTATAGCAAATAAACGACATTATACCACCTTATGTTTTTTTTATATACGAGCCATCAAAAACGACAG
>OLKM01000226.1:183771-251271 GCA_900291075.1 Melanogrammus aeglefinus
GTTTTTTTTATATCGGCAAATAAAAAAACACCGGTTACCCCTTATTGTTTTTTTGAATCGGCAATAAAAAAACGACAGTGTTACCCTTATGTTTTTTTTTTAAATCGGGCAATAAAAAAAGGACGTGTTACCCCTTACATTTTTCTTGATATCGGCAATAAAAAACGACACGTGTTACCCCTTATGTTTTTTTTGATATCGGCATAAAAAGACGACAGTTGTTACCCCTTATGTTTTTTTATCGGCATAAAAAAAAAACCAGTTGTAACCCCTTATGTTTTTTTTGATATCGGGCAATAACACACAGTGTTACCCCTTATGTCTGTTTTGATATCGGGGCAGAAAAAAACGACAGTGTTATCCCTTATGTTTTTTAATCATCGGAGCATAAAAGGACAGTGTTACCCCCTTATGTTTTTTTTAATATGCGGCAAATAAAAAAACGCAGTGGTTACCCCTTATGTTTTTTTTGAGCATCGGGCAATAAAAAAAAGCGACAGTGTTACTCCTTTATGTTTTTTTTATATCGGGCATAAAATCGCGCGTGTTACCCTTATCTTTTTGTTGAAATCGGGCATAAAAAACGCCAGTGTTACCCTTATGTTTTTTTAATTTCGGGCAATAACAAAAAGGACAGTGTTACCCCTTATGTTTTTTTTTGAATTCGGGCATAAAAAACGACAGTTTACCCCTTATGTTTTTTTGATATCGGGCAATTTAAAAAACCAACAGGGCATTACCCCTTATGTTTTTTTGATATCGGCAATAAAAACGACAGTGTTACCCCTTATGTTTTTTTTGAAATTGCGGCCATAAAAACGAACAGTTTACCCCTTAGTTTTTGTTTGATATTCGGCATAAAAAAAACGACGGTGTTAACCCGTTATGGTTTTTTTTAAAATCGGCCATAAAAACGACTGTTACCCCGTTATGTTTGATTGATAAAGACATACAGTTAGCGTTCAGGTCATATTCAGACACATAACCTAGTAGGAGTGCGGGGATCGAACTAGCAAACTATGGGTTAAAGACAACTGCCTACCTCCTGACGCTAAACCGCATTTTATAAATTATTAAAAAATGACAGTACTTAAACCTACTTTCATTGATGACGGCAATACAAGACACAGGTTACCCCTTATGTTTTTTTGGATACGGCCATAAAACGACGAGTGTACCCTTATGTTTTTTTTGATATCGGGCCCATAAAAAACGACAGTTTACCCCTTATGTTTTTTTTGATATCGGGCAAGAAAAACGACGGTTACCCTTACGTTTGTTTGCATAAATAACGACAGTGTAACCCTTATGTTTTTTTGATAGCGGGCAATAAAAAACGGACAGTGGTTACCCCTTATGTTTTTTTTGATATCGGCCATAAAAACGACAGTGTTACCCCTTATGTTTTTTTTAATATCGGCAATAAAAAAACGACATGTTACCTCTACATTTCTGGCTTGATTAAAAATGACAGTGTTGACCCCCTTATATTTATTTTTATATCGGCAATACAAAACGAAAGTGTTACCCCTTACTATTTGTTTGATAAATAACGCGTGGTACCCCTGATGTTTTTTTTCAATATCAGCAAAAAAACGACGTTGTTACCCCTTATGTTTTTTTTAATATCGGGCAATACAAATGGACAGTGTTACCCTTAGTTTTTGAGATATCGGGCAATAAAAAAACGACAGTTTTTTTATTGTTTTTTTTGATATCGGGCCATAAAAAACGACAGTGTTACCATAAAAAACGACAGTGTTACCCCTTAAGTTTTTTTTGAATCGGGCAATAAAAAACGACAGTGTTCACCCCTTATGGTTTTTTTGAATATCGGGCCATAAAAAACGACAGTGTTAGCCCTTATGTTTTTTTGATATGGGCATAAAAAAACGCCAGTGAACCCCTTATGTTGTTTTTGATACTCGGGCAATAAAAAAACGAAGGTGTACCCCTTATGTTTTTTTTTAAATCGGGCAATTAAAAAAACGACAGTGTTACCCTTTATGTTTTTTTTTAAATCGGGCCATAAAAACGACCCCGTGTTACCCCTTATTTTTTTTTATTCGGCATAATAATGGACAGTGTTACCTTATGTTTTTTTTGATATCGGGCATCAACGACGAGTGGTTATCCCCTTATGTTTTTTTTTAATCGGGCATAAAAAAACGACGTGTTACCCGTTATGTTTTTTCTTTTATAATATCGGGCAATAAATGGACAGTGTTACCCCTTATGTTTTTTTTGATATCGGGCATAAAAAAAACGACAGTGTTACCCCTTATGTTTTTTTGATATGGGCCATAACAACAACGACGTGTTACCCTTATGTTTTTTTTGATTCGGGCAAAAAAAGACAGTGTTACCCTTACGTTTTGTTTGATATCAACGACAGTGTTAACCCCTTATGTTTCTTATATCGGGCAAAAAAAAAACGACAGTGTTACCCCTTATGTTTTTTTGATATCGGGCCATAAAAACACAGTGCTTAACCCCGTATGTTGTTTTTGATACTCGGGCAATAAAACAAAACGGGACAGTGTTACCACTTATGTTTTTTTTGAATGCGGCCATAAAAACGACAAGTGTACCCCTTATGTGTTTTTTAAACTTCCGGGCCAATAAGAATGGACAGTTTACCCTTATGGTTTTTTTAACATCGGGCAATAAAAAAAGACAGTGTTACCACTTATGTTTTTTTTGATATCGGGAAATAAAAAAACGACAGTGTTAACCCTATTGTTTTTTTTGATATCGGCCATAAAAAACGACAGTGTTAACCCTTATGTTTTTTTTGATATCGGGCAATAAAAAAACGACAGTGTTACCCCTTATGTTTTTTTTGATATCGGGCAATAAAAAACGACAGTGTTACCCCTTATGTTTTTTTTGATATCGGGCAATAAAAAACGACAGTGTTACCCCTTATGTTTTTTTTGATATCGGGCAACAAAAAAACGACAGGTGTTACCCCCCCCTTAGTTTTTTTTTTTTTGGGAAATTTCGGGGCCCATTTTTTTAAAAAACGGGGGGAACCCCCAGGGTGTTTTAAACCCCCTTATGTTTTTTTTTAAGTTTTCGGCGCATAAAACAGGACGTCGTTACCCTTATGTTTTTTTTTTTTGACTATCGGCAATAAAAAAACAACAGTGTTACCCCTTATGTTTTTTTTTTAATATCGGGCAATAAAAAAACGACAGTGTTACCCCTTATGTTTTTTTTTAATATCGGGCAATAAAAATGGACAGTGTTACCCCTTATGTTTTTTTTGATATCGGGCAATAAAAAAACGACAGTGTTACCCCTTATGTTTTTTTGATATCGGCAATAAAAAACGACACGTGTTACCCTTATGTTTTTTTATACTCGGCAAAAAAAAAGACGTGTTACCACATTTGCTTTGATAAAAAATGACAGTGTTCCCTGATATTTTTTTTTATATCGGCGCAATAAAAACACAGTGTTACCCTTACGTTTTGTTGATAATAACGACAGTGTTTACCCTTATTGTTTTTTTTCAATATCAGGCAATAAAAAACGACAGTGTTACCCCCTTACTGTTTATTTTAGATTATCGGGCCAATAACATTGGACAGTGTTACCTATGTTTTTTTGATTCGGGCAATAAAAACGACAGTGTTACCCCTATGTTTTTTGATATCGGCATAAAAAACCGACAGTGTTACCCCTATGTTTTTTTGATATCGGCAATAAAAAAAGACAGTGGTAACCCTTTTGTTTTTTTGATATCGGCAATACAAAACACACTGTACCCTTAGGTTTTTTTTGATATCGGGCAATAAAAAAAACGGCAGTGTAATCCCCCTTATGTTTTTTTTGAATCGGGCCATAAAAAAGCACAGGTACCCTCATTATTTTTTTATATCGGGCAATAAAAAAACGACAGTGTTACCCCTCATGTTTTTTTGATATCGGGCGCTAAAAACGACCGTGTTACCCCTTATGTTTTTTTGATATCGGGCAATAAAAAAACGACGTGTAACCCCTTATGTTTTGTTTGTATCGGGCAATAAAAAACAACGTGTACCCCTATGTTTTTGAATCGGGCCATAAAAAAAGAACAGTGTTACCCCTCTGTTTTTTTTTTTACTATCGGGCCAGTAACATGGCAGTGTTACCCCTTATGTTTTTTTGATATCGGGCAATAAAAACGCCAGCGTACGCCCTCATGTTTTTCTTGATATCGGGCCATAAAAAACGACAGTGTACCCCTTATGTTTTTTTTTGATACGGCAATAACAAAACCCGACAGTATAACCCTTATGTTTTTTTTAATCGGGCAATAAAACAACAGTCGTTACCCCTATCCGTTTTTTGTATCGCGGCAAAGAACGACAGTGAGTAACCCCTTTGTTTTTTGCAATCGGGGCCAAAAAAACGACAGTGTACCCCTTATTTTTTTTTTTAATAATCGGCAATAAAATGACACGTGTTACCCTTATGTTTTTTTTGATATCCGGGCCATAAAACGGACAGTAGTTACCCTTATGTTTTCTTTTGGTATCGGGCCATTAAAAACGACAGTGTTACGCCCTTTTGATGTTTTTTTGATATCGGGCCATAAAAACGACAGGTGTTACCCCCTTATGTTTTTTTGTTTTGATATCGGGCAAGAAAAAAACGACAGTGTTACCCTTACTCTTTGTTTGATTAGACGACATGTTAACCCCTTATGTTTTTTTTATATCGGCATTAAAAAAGAGACGACAGTTTACCCCTTCATGTTTTTTGATATCGGGCCATAAAAAACGACAGTGTTACCCCTTATGTATGTTTTAATATCGGGCAATATTAAGAAACGATCAGGTGTTACCCCTTACATTTGCTGATAAAAAATGACAGTTGGTACCCTTATATTTACTTTTTATATTCGGGCAAATAAAAAACGACATTGTTACCCCTTACGTTCGGCTTGATAAAAAAACGACAGTGTTACCCCTTATGTTTTTTTTCAATATCAGGCAATAAAAAACGACAGTGTTACCCCTTATGTTTTTTTTAATATCGGGCAATAAAAATGGACAGTGTTACCCCTTATGTTTTTTTTGATATCGGGCAATAAAAAAACGACAGTTTTTTTATTGTTTTTTTTGATATCGGGCCATAAAAAACGACAGTGTTACCATAAAAAACGACAGTGTTACCCCTTAAGTTTTTTTGTCTGGGCAATAAAAAAAACGCAGTGTTAGCCCTTATGTTTTTTTTGATATCGGCCATAAAAAACGAACAGTGTTACCCCTTATGTTTTTTTTGAATCGGCATAAAAAACGACGTGTAACCCCTTACTGTTTTTTTTATATCGGCAATAAACAAACAATGTTACCCCTTATGTTTTTTTTGTTGTAATTAGGCAATAAAAAGCGGGCCATGTACCCCTTATGTTTTTTTTAAAAAATCGGCCAAAAAAACGAACGGTTACCCTTATGTTTTTTTTTTAAATATCGTGCAATAAAAATGGCAGGTTACCCTTATGTTTTTTTTTGGATATCGGCAAATAAAAAAACGACGTGTTACCCTTACGTTTTTTTTAATATCGGGCAAGAAACAAAACGACAGTGTACCCTTAAATTTATTCTTGGATAAAAAATGACAGTGGTACCCCTTTATTTTTTATATTAATCGGGCCCAATAAAACGACGAGTGTTAACCCCCCTTTTATCGTTTGTTTTGATAAATACGGACAGGTTAACCCTTATGTTTTTTTTTTCAATATCAGCATAAAAAACGACAGTGTTCCCCTTATGTTTTGTTAATATCGCAATAAAATGGACGTGTTACCCTGTAGTTTTTTTTGATATCGGGCAATAAAAAAACGACAGTGTACCCTTATGTTTTTTTTGATATCGGGCCATAAAAACGACAGTGGTTACCCCCTTATGTTCTTTTTATATCGGGCATAAAAAAAAACGGACAGGTAACCCCCTTATGCGTTTTTTATTGTATCGGGCAAATAAAAAAACAACGAAGCATTGTTACCCCTTATGTGTTTTTTGATAGTCGGTCATAAAAACGACGTAACCCCTTATTTTTTTTTAAATACGCCATGAAAAACGACAGTGTTACCCTCATGTTTTTTTAATTCGGCAATAAAAAAAACGACAGCGTTACCCCTTATGTTTGTTTTTATATCGGGCCATAAAAACTGAACAAGTGTTACCCTTATGTTTTTTTATATCGGCCATAAAAAAACACAGTGTTACCCCTTATGTTTGTTTTGATATCGGCAATAAAAAACAACAATGTTACCCTTATGTCTTTTTTATTATGAATCGGGCATTAAAAATGAACAGTGTTACCCTTATGTTTTTTTTGATAGCGGGACTATAAAAATCGGGACAGGTGTTACCCCTTTAATTGTTTTTTTTGATATCGGGCAATAAAAAACGACAGCTGTACCCTCATATGTTTTTTTTGGATATTGGGCCATGAAAAACGAGCCAGTGTACCCCTTATTTTTTTGATATGAATATAAAACGACAGTATTAACCCTTATGTTTTTTTTTGATTCGGCCAATAAAAAGAACGAACAGTGTTACCCCTTATGTTTTTTTGATATCGGCCATGAAAACGACAGTGTAAACCCTATGTTTTTTTTGATAATCGGCCATAATAAAACGACAGTGTACCCCTTATGTTTTTTTTGTATATCGGGCCAGTAAAAGACGACAGTGTACCCCCTACTGATGTTTTTGATATCGGGCCATAAAAACGACAGTGTACCTCTTACTGTTGTTTTTTTGATATATCGGGCCATTAAAAAACAGACAGTGTTAACCCTTATGTTTTTTTGATATCGGGCATAAAAAAACGACAGTGTTACCCCTTATGTTTTTTTGATTATCGGGCAAGAAAAAACGGACAGTTTACCGCCTTACGTTTTGTTTGATATAAATAACGACGTGTTAACCCTTGGTTTTTTTGATATCGGCAATAAAAAAAACGACGTGTTACCTTATGTTTTTTCTTTGATATGGCCATAAAAACAGACAGTGTTACCCCTGATGTTTTTTTTATATCGGGCAATAAAAAAACGACAGTGTTACCCCTTAATTTTGCTTGATAAAAAATGACAGTTGTTACCCCTTATATTTATTTTATATTCGGGCAAATAAAACGAAGTGTTTACCCTATACGTTTGTTGATAATAACGACAGTGTTCACCTTATGTTTTTTCTCATATCAGCATAAAAAACGACAGTGTTAACCCTTATGTTTTTTTTTAATATCGGCCATAAAAATGACAGTGACCCTATGTTTTTGAATATCGGGCAATAAAAAACGACAGTGTTTATATTGTTATTTTTGATATCGGGCCATAAAAACGAACAGTGTTACCCATTAAAAAGACAGTGTTACCTTAGTTTTTTGTATCGGCGCAATAAAAAACGACAGTGTACCCCTTATGTTTTTGATATCGGCCATAAAAAACGACAGTGTTACCTTTATGTTTTTTTTGATATCGGCAATAAAAATAGAACGAGTGTTACCCTTATATTTTTTTTGATTAACGCAATAAAAAAACGACAGTGTTACCCTTATGTTTTTTTTTGATATCGGGCAATAAAAAAACGACGTGTTACCCCTTACGTTTGTTTTGATAAATCATAATGGACAGTGTTACCCCTTATTTTTTTTTTTGATATCGGGCCAATAAAAAAGGACAGTGTTACCCCTTATGTTTTTTTTTTGATATCGGGCATTAAAAAAGCGACAGTGTTACCCTTATGTTACTATTTTAATTTGATATCGGGCCATAAAAAGGACAGTGTTTTACCGCTTATGTTTATTTTTTTAACTATCGGCAATAAAAATGACAGTGTTACCCCTTATGTTCTTTTTGATATCGGGCAATAAAAAACGACTGTTACCCTATGTTGTTTTTGATACGGGCCACAAAAAACGACAAGTTGTTACCCCTTATGATGTTTTTTGATCATCGAAAAAAATCGACAGTGTTACCCTTACGTTTTGTTTCAATATCGGCAATAAAAAACGACAGTGTTTACCCTTATGTTTTCTTGATATCGTACAATAAAAACACGGACAGTGTTACCCCTATGTTTTTTTTATATCGGGCATATAAAAACGACAGTGTTACCCCTTAATGATTTTTTTTAATATCGGGCAATAAAAAAGGACAGTGTGTACCCTACTGTTTTTTTTGAATCGGCATAAAAACGACAGTGTTACCCCTTATGTTTTTTGATAATCGCGCATAAAAATCACAGTGTTACCCCTTAATGTTTTTTTTGATATCGGGCAATAAAAAATGACACGTAACCTTTGTGTTTTTGTTGAGATCGGCCATAAAAACGACCAGTGTTACCCTCTAACTCTTTTTTGATATCGGGGCAATTAAAAAAACGACAGTGTACCCCTTTGATGTTTTTTTGATATCGGCAATAAAAAACGACAGTGTTACCCCTATGTTTTTTTTGATATCGGGCATAAAAGAAAGACAGTGTAACCCCTATATGTTTTGATATCGGCAATAAATGGACAGTGTTACTCCTTAGTTTTTTGATATCGGCAATAAAAAAACGACTGTACCCCATATGTTTTTTTGATATCGGCCATAAAAACGACAGGGTTACCTTTATGTTTTTTTGATATCGGGCAATCACAAAAAACGACAGTGTTACCCCTTACGTTTTTTGTCATCGATCAATAAACGACAGTGTTAACCCTGTATGTTTTTTCTGATATCGGCAATAAAAAGACGACGTGTTAGCCGCCTTTATGTTTTTTTTTCGATATCGGGCCTTTAAAACGAACAGTGTTACCCTTATGTTTTTTGATATCGAGGCAATAAAAAACGCGAAGTGTTACCCCTTAGTTTGTTTGATATAAAAATCGACTTAGTTTACCCTTATATTTTATATATATCGGCAATAAACAGACGACAGTGTTTACCCCCTTATGTTTTTTGATTTTCGGGCCATAAAAAACGACAGTGTTACCCCTTTATGTTTTTTTTGATTATCGGGCAACATAAAAACGACAGTGTTACCCTATAGTTTTTTTAATATGATAATACTAAACGACAGTGTTAACCCCTTATGTTTTTGTTTGATATCGGGCCATAAAAAACGACAGTGTTACCCTTACTGTTTTTCTTTGATTATCGGGCAATAAAAAAACGACAGTGTTACCCCTTATGTTTTTTTTTAATATCGGGCAATAAAAAAAACGACAGTGTTAACCCCTTATGTTTTTTTTGATATCGGGCAATAAAAAAATGGACAGTGTTACCCCTTATGTTTTTTTTGATATCGGGCAATAAAAAAACGACAGTGTTACCCCTTATGTTTTTTTTGAAATCGGGCCATAAAAAACGACAGTGTTACCCCTTATGTTTTTTTTTTAATATCGGGCAATAAAAATGGACAGTGTTACCCCTTATGTTTTTTTTGATATCGGGCAATAAAAAAACGACAGTGTTACCCCTTATGTTTTTTTTGATATCGGGCCATAAAAAACGACAGTGTTACCCCTTATGTTTTTTTTGATATCGGGCATAAAACGACAGTGTTACCCCTTATGTTTTATTGATGACGGGCAATAAAAAACGACAATGTAACCCCTTTATGTTTTTTTGATATCGGGCAATTAAAAAAGACCATGTGTTACCCTTATGTTTTTTTTGATATCGGGCATAAAAAAATGACAGTGTTACCCCTTATGTTTTTTTGATATCATAAACATGACAGTGTTAACCCCATTATGTTTTTTTGATATCGGGCAATAAAAAAACGACAGTGTTACCCCTTATGTTTTGTTGATGATCGGTACCTGACAGCGTATGTTACCCCCTTATGTTTTTTTTTGATATCGGTGCAATAAAAAACGACAGTGTGTTACTCTATGGTTTTTTTTTGATATCGGCCAATAAAAACGAACAGTGTACCCCTTATGTTTTTTGTAATATCGGGCAATAAAATAAGGACTAGGTTACTCCTTATGGTTTTGTTTGATATCGGGCAATACAAACGACAGCGTTACCTCTTTATGTTTTTTTGATATCGTGCCATAAAATCACACTGTTACCCCTTTATGTTTTGTATATCGGGCAATAAAAAAACGACAGTGTTACCCTTATGTTTTGTAGATTAGATTAATACAGTGTGTAACCCTTATGTTTTTTTTTAATATCGGCCAATAACCGACAGCTACTAACCCCTTATATGTTTTTTTTGAATATCGGGCACATAAAAAACGACAGTTTACCCCTTATGTTTTTTTATATCGGCAATAAAAAACGACAGTTTACCACTTACGTTTTGTTTGATAAATAATGACAGTGTTACCCCTGATTTATTTTTTGATCGGCTGAATAAAAAACGAAATGTGTACCCCTTTAGATTTTGTTTGATTAAAAAACCGACAGTGTTACCCTTAATGTTTTGATTGAATAAAAATTAACCAGTTTAGTTTCAGGGTCATACTCATAGGGACACACAAACACTTACATAGGTAGGATTATGCTGGGGACAATCGAACTAGGTGCGCTTATTGGTTAAATTGACAACTGCCTACCTCCTGAGCTTAAAACCAATTTTTAAATTAATAAAAAATGACAGTGTTAAGCCTTACGTTTTACGTGATGATGGGCAATAAAAGACGACAGTGTTACCCCTTATGTTTTTTTTGATATCGGGCCATAAAAAAAGACAGTGTTAGGGCCCGTGTCCACCAAAAGCGTTTTAAAAAGGCGGAGCGCCTGTCTGCAATGCAATTAATATCGATAATTACACTGTTATTGTTGCCGATATCAAAAAAAACATAAGGGGTAACACTGTCGTTTTTTTATTGCCCGATATCAAAAAAAACATAAGGGGCAACACTGTCGTCTTTTATTGCCCATCATCACGTAAAACGTAAGGCTTAAGACTGTCATTTTTTATTAATTTAAATATTGGTTTTAGCTCAGGAGGGAGGGCAGTTGTCATTTAACCAATAGGTTGCTAGTTCGATCCCCAGCACCTCCTGCATGAGTGTTTGTGTGTCCCTGAGTATGACCCTGAACCTAACTGTTATTTTTTATCAATCAAAACATAAGGGGTAACACTGTCGTTTTTTTATCAAGCAAAATGTAAGGGGTAACACTGTCGTTTTTTTATTACCCGATATCAAAAAAAACATAAGGGGTAACACTGTCGTTTTTTATGGCCCGATATCAAAAAAAACATAAGGGGTAACACTGTCGTTATTTATCAAACAAAACGTAAGGGGTAACACTGTCGTTTTTTTGTTGCCCGATATAAAAAAAAACATAAGGTGTTATACTGTCGTTTTTTTATTGGCCAATATCAAAAAAAACATAAGGGGTAACACTGTCCATTTGTATTGCCCGATGTTAAAAAAAACATAAGGGGTAACACTGTCGTTTTTTTATTGCCCGATATCAAAAAAAACATCAGGGGTAACACTGTCTTTTTTTATTGCCCGATATTAAAAAAAACATAAGGGGTAACAATGTCGTTTTTTATGGCCCGATATCAAAAAAAACATAAGGGGTAACACTGTCGTTTTTTTATTGCCCGATATCAAAAAAAACATAAGGGGTAACACTGTCTTTTTTTATGGCCCGATATCAAAACAATAAAAACATAAGGGGGTAACACACTGTCGTCTTTTATTGCCCATCATCACGTAAAACGTAAGGGTTAAGACTGTCATTTTTTATTAATTTTAAAAATTGGTTTTAGCTCATGAGAGGTAGGGCAGTTTGTCATTTAACCAATAAGGTTGCTTAGTTCGATCCCCACGCACCTCCTACATGAGTGTTTTGTGTGGTCCCTGAGTATGACCCTGAACCTAACTGTTATTTTTTATCAATCAAAACATAAGGGGTAACACTGTCGTTTTTTTATCAAGCAAAATGTAAGGGGTAACACTGTCGTTTTTTTATTATCCGATATCAAAAAAAACATAAGGGGTAACACTGTCGTTTTTTATGGCCCGATATCAAAAAAAACATAAGGGGTAACACTGTCGTTATTTATCAAACAAAACGTAAGGGGTAACACTGTCGTTTTTTTGTTGCCCGATATAAAAAAAAACATAAGGTGTTATACTGTCGTTTTTTTATTGGCCAATATCAAAAAAACATAAGGGGTAACACTGTCGTTTTTTATGGCCCGATATCAAAAAAAACATAAGGGGTAACACTGTCGTTATCTATCAAACAAAACGTAAGGGGTAACACTGTGGTTTTTTTGTTGCCCGATATCAAAAAAAACATAAGGGGTTATACTGTCGTTTTTTTATTGGCCGATATCAAAAAAAACATAAGGGGTAACACTGTCGTTTTTTATGGCCCGATATCAAAAAAAACATAAGGGGTAACACTGTCGTTATTTATCAAACAAAATGTAAGGGGTAACACTGTCGTTTTTTTATTGCCCGATATCAAAAAAAACATAACGGGTTACACTGTCGTTTTTTTATTGCCCGATATCAAAAAAAACATAAGGGGTAACACTGTCATTTTTTATGGCCCGATATCAAACAATAAACATAAGGCAGGTAACCACTGTCCATTTGTATTGTCCCGATTATAAAAAAAACATAAGGGGTAACACTGTCGTTTTTTTTATTGGCGCGATATCCAAAAAGACACATAGGGGTAACACGTTTGTTTTTTAATGGCCCGATTTAAAAAAAAAACATAAGGGTAACACTGTCGTTTTTTTGTTGCCCGATATAAAAAAAAAACATAAGGGTTACACTGCCTGTCTTTTTTTTTTAGTCCGACCATTAAAAAAAACATAAGGGTTATACCTGTCGTTTTTTTATTGCCCGATATCAAAAAAAACATAAGGGGTAACACTGTCGTTTTTTAGTTGGCCCGATATCAAGAAAAAAACATAAGGGGTACACAACTGTCGTTATATATCAAACAAAACAGTAATGGGCGTAACCACTGTCGTTTTTTTGTTGCCCGATATCAAAAAAAACATAAGGGTTAACACTGTCGTTTTTTATGGCCCGATATCAAAAAAAACATAAGGGGTAACACTGTTGTTTTTTATGGCCCGATATTAAAAAAAAAACATAAGGGTTTACACTGGTCGTTTTTTTTATTGCCCGATATACAAAAAAAACATAAGGGGTAACACTTGTATTTTTATATGGCCCCGATATCAAGAAAAAACATAAGGGGTAACACTGTCCGTTATTTATCAAACAAAACGTAAGGGGTTACACTTGTCGTTTTTTTTGTTGCCCGATATAAAAAAAAACATAAGGGGTTAACACTGTCGTATTTTTATGGCCCGATTTCAAAAAAACATAAGGGGTAACACTGTCGTTTTTTTTATTGCCCGATATTCAAAAAAACACTAAGGGGTAGCACTGTCGTTTTTTATGGCACGATATCACAAAAAAAAACATAAGGGGTAACACTGTCGTTATTTTATCAAACAAACACGTAAGGGGGTAACACTGTCGTTTTTTTGTTTGCTTGCCCGATATAAAAAAAAACATAAGGGGTAACACTGTCGTTTTTTTATGGCCCGATTTCAAAAAAAACATCAGGGGTAACACTGTCGTTTTTTATGGCCCGATTTCAAAAAAAACATCAGGGGTAACAATGTCGTTTTTTATGGCCCGATATCAAAAAAAACATAAGGGGTAACACTGTCGTTCTTTTATTGTCCCGATATCAAAAAAAACATAAGGGGTAACATTGTCTTTTTTTATGGCCCGATATCAAAAAAAACATAAGGGGTAACACTGTCGTCTTTTATTGCCCGTCATCACATAAAACGTAAGCCTTAAGACTGTAATTTTTTTATTAATTTAAAAATTGGTTTTAGCTCAGGAGGTAGGGCAGGTTGTCATTTAACCAATAGGTTGCTAGTTCGATCCCCAGCACCTCCTATATGAGTGTTTGTGTGTCCCAGAGTACGACCCTGAACCTAACTATTATTTTTTATCAATCAAAACATAAGGGGTAACACTGGCGTTATTTTATTGCCCGATATCAAAAAAAACATAAGGGGTAACACTGTCGTTTTTTATGGCCCGATATCAAAAAAAACATAAGGGGTAACACTGTTGTTTTTTATGGCCCGATATTAAAAAAAAACATAAGGGGTTACACTGTCGTTTTTTTATTGCCCGATATCAAAAAAAACATAAGGGGTAACACTGTCGTTTTTTATGGCCCGATATCAAAAAAAACATAAGGGGTAACACTGTCGTTATTTATCAAACAAAACGTAAGGGGTAACACTGTCGTTTTTTTGTTGCCCGATATCAAAAAAAACATAAGGGGTAACACTGTCGTTTTTTATGGCCCGATATCAAAAAAAACATAAGGGGTAACACTGTCGTTTTTTATTGCCCGATATCAAAAAAAAACATAAGGGGTAACACTGTCTTTTTTTATGGCCCGATATCAAAAAAAACATAAGGGGTAACACTGTGTTTTTTTATTGCCCGATATTCAAAAAAAAAACATAAGGGGTAACACTGTCGTTTTTTTATTGCCCGATATCAAAAAAAACATAAGGGGTAACACTGTCGTTTTTTATGGCCCGATATCAAAAAACACATAAGGGGTAACACTGTCATTTTTTATGGCCCGATATCAAAAAAAACATAACCGTGCGTTCACACCAAACGCGACGGGGCGACAAGATCCCATACAAAGTGAACGTAGAGACGCGTATCGGGCGAAATTTTCGCGAGAGAAAACCGGCGACAAATGTTGATTTGTCGCGCCACACTTTCGCCGCCTTCTGGCGAGCGCGTTTACGTGGATTTGTAGCGCGACAGATTCGCTCGAGTTCAAATATTTTTACAACCTTTGACGCGAATTTCGCGTGGATGACGCGTGATTTACAGCCAATCAGCGTTCACTCACTCCCTCGAGTGACGTAGCGTTCACTTCCCGCTCAAGCTAAAGACATGCAATGCTTGTCTTTAAGAACTTGTCTTTAAATGCTTTTGTCTTTAAAAAGGTAAAGACATGCAATGTCGGACATGGTTGTGAAATGGAGGACCTGGAGTCAAGTTGTGGCGCTCTCTCTATGTCGAGAGAGACGCGAGCAACATCTTTGGTTTATTGTTTGAAGTAGCCTTCTCCTAGATGGGTTGCCTTTCAAGGCTGGGTCCCATCTACCCACTATTTACCCATAGCTGGGGACGGTAGGGCTGTGCAATTAATCGAATTTCGATCGCGATATCGATTTTGGGGTCAAACGATCTCCAAACTCGTATAATCGAGTTGAAACGATTAATTTGACGATGATGATTATGACATAGAAACACGTATAAGTATCCAAAATAAAACCTTTTTCGTGTGTAAGTGTACTGTCTGCCACAACATTCTGAATCTAACATTTGATTTTTATAAAAACGTTTCCATGAATACAAGATAAGAGACGCGCATCGCGAAAGCATTCAACGCGGCGCGAGAGGGAGTACAATCAAACAGCAGCGTGCTGCATCAGGAAGTATGCCGTTGGCAGGAGGCGGGACATGCCAGTGAACCGCCAATCAGCAGCATCGGTCTACGCTGCTTGATTGGCGGCTCACTGGCATGTCCCGCCTCCTGCCAACGCGCATACTTCCTGATGCAGCAGCGCCTGTTTAGATTGTACTTCCCCTCTCGCCGCGTTGAAGTGCTTTCGCGCATGCACTTACGCACGGAGAAAGGTTTTATTTTGGATACTTATACGTGTTTCTGTGTGGATATTTTGACGGTCTTAGTATGATATATTGTTATATCATGAAATGTTATTATAAAAAATCAAATGTTATATCAGAATGTTGTGGCAGGTGCACTCAAAACACAAAGAAAGTTAATTTTGGATACCTTATACGTGTTTCTGTGATATTTTGATTGTCTTAATTATATACTATTGTATTCATGAAATGTTTTTATAAAAATCAATGTCAGATTCAGGATAGTGTGTGTGGCAGACAGTACACTTTAGCCTACACACGAAAAAGGTTTTATTTTGGATACTTATACGTGTTTCTATGTCATAATTGATTGTGTCAAAAAATGCATGTTTTCAAACTCAAAAATAATCGTTTGAATAATCGTGATATCAATATTGACCAAAATAATCGTGATTATGATTTTTCCCATAATCGAGCAGCCCTAGGGGACGGTATCTCGCAGACGCAGAGCACTCATAGCATACAGCACCTGGTTTTCCTAGGCGGTCTCCCATCCAAGTACTAACCAGTCCCGACCCTGCTTAGCTTCCGAGATCAAGACGAGATCAGGCGTACCGGTGGCGCGACAGATTCGACAAAACTTGCACAGCGACAGATTATGATGTGTGGCGCGACAAAACTTCGGCGACAACGCGAACGGGCGAAAAAATTTCGCGTTTGGTGTGAACACACAGTAAGGGGTAACACTATCGTTTTTTTATTGCCCGATATTAAAAAAAACATAAGGGGTAACACTGTCCATTTGTATTGCCCGATATTAAAAAAAACATAAGGGGTAACACTGTCGTTTTTTTATTGCCCGATATCAAAAAAAACATCAGGGGTAACACTGTCTTTTTTTATTGCCCGATATTAAAAAAAAACATAAGGGGTAACAATGTCGTTTTTTATGGCCCGATATCAAAAAAAACAACTGTCGTTATTTATCAAACAAAACGTAAGGGGTAACACTGTCGTTTTTTTATTGCCCGATATAAAAAAAAATATAAGGGGTAACACTGTCGTTTTTTTATCAAGCAAAATGTAAGGGGTAACACTGTCGTTTTTTTATTTCCCGATATCAAAAAAAACATAAGGGGTAACACTGTCCTTTTTTATTGCCCGATATTAAAAAAACATAAGGGGTAACACTGTCGTTTTTTAAGGCCCGATATCAAAAAAAACATAAGGGGTAACACTGTCGTTTTTTTATTGCCCGATATCAAAAAAAACATAAGGGTTAACATTGTCGTTATTTATCAAACAAAACGTAAGGGGTAACACTGTCGTTTTTTATTGCCCGATATCAAAAAAAACATAAGGGGTAACACTGCCTTTTTTTTTAGGCCTGATATCAAAAAAAACACAAAGGGGTAACACTGTCGTTTTTTTTATTGCTCGCGATATCAAAAAAAACATAAGGGGTTAACACTGTCGTTTTTTATGGCCCGATATCAAAAAACACAACTGTTGTTTTTTATGGCCCGATTTCAAAAAAAACATAAGGGGTAACACTGTCGTTTTTTTATTGCCCGATATAAAAAAAAACATAAGGGGTAACACTCTTGTTTTTTTATTGCCCGATATCAAAAAAAATAAAATAAGGGGTTACACTGCCGTTTTTTTATTGCCCGATATCAAAAAAAACATAAGTTTTTGATGACAACCGATAAAAATACGAAAGTGTTACCCCTAAAGTTTTATTTGATAAACATCGACATTGTTTAATTTGATAAAACGACAGTGTTACCCCTTATGGTTTTTTTGATAGCGACCGATAAAAATACGAAAGTGTTATGTTTTATTTGATAAAAAACGACAGTGTTACCCCGTATGTTTTGTTTGCTAAATATCGACATTGTTTGATTTGATAAAACGACAGTGTTACCCCTTTTTGGTTTTTTTTGATGCGACCCGATAAAATACGAAAGTGTTACCCCCTTATGTTTTATTTGATTAAAAAACGGACAGTGGTTACCCTTATGTTATTTGATAAAAAACGACAGTGGAGCTAAAACAGGACAGTGTTACCCCTTTATGTTTTGTCTGATAATAAAAAACTACAGTGTTACCCTTAAGTTTAATTTGATAGAGAAACGACAGTGTTACCCCTTATGTTTTATTTGATAAAAAACGACAGTGTTACCCCTTGTGTTTTTTTTGATGACGACCGATAAAAATACGACAGTGTTACCCCTTATGATTTTATTTGATAAAAATCGACATTGTTTGATTTGATAAAAAAACGACAGTGTTACCCCTTATAGTTTTATTTGAATAAAAAAGACAAGTGTTACCCCTTATGTTTTTTTTTGATGACAACCGATAAAAATACGAAAGTGTTACCCCTTATGTTGTATTTGATAAATATCGACATTGTTTAATTTGATAAAAAAACGACAGTGTTACCCCTTATGTTTTATTTGATAAAAAACGACAGTGTTACCCTTATGTTTTATTTGATAAAAAACGACAGTGTTACCCCTTATGTTTTATTTGATAAAAAACGACAGTGTTACCCCTTATGTTTTGTCTGATAAGAAACGACAGTGTTACCCCTTAAGTTTTATTTGATAAAAAACGACAGTGTTACCCCTTATGTTTTATTTTATTTATTTATTTTATTTTATTATTTTTTTAATAATTAATAATAATAATTATTTTTTTTTTAATATCGGGCAATACAAATGGACAGTGTTACCCCTTATGTTTTTTTTGATATCGGGCCATAAAAAATGACAGTGTTACCCCTTATGTTTTTTTTGATATCGGGCAATAAAAAAACGACAGTGTAACCCGTTATGTTTTTTTTGATATCGGGCAATAAAAAAACGACAGTGTTACCCCTTACATTTTGTTTGATAAATAACGACAGTGTTACCCCTTATGTTTTTTTTGATATCGGGCCATAAAAAACGACATTGTTACCCCTTTATGTTTTTTTTAAATATCGGGCAATAAAAAAAGACAGTGTTACCCCTGATGATGTTTTTTTTGATATCGGGGCAATTAAAAAAAACGACAGTGTTACCCCCTTATGTTTTTTTTTAACATCGTGGCAATTACAAAATGGACAGTGTTTACCCCTTATGTTTTTTTTTAAATATTCGGGCAAGTAAAAAAACGACCAGTGTTACCCCTCATGTTGTTTTTTGAATATCGGGCCATAAAAAATGACAGTGGTTATGACCCTCTTATGTTATTTTTGATATCGGGCCAATAAAAGAACGAACAGTGTAACCCCTTATGTTTTTTTTTGATATTCGGGCAATAAAAAAACAACAGTGTTAGTCCCCTTATGTTTTTTTTGATATCGGGCAATAAAAAAACGACAGTGTTACCCCTTATGTTTTTTTTTTGAAAATCGGGCCATAAAAACAACAGTGTTACCCCTTATTGTTTTTTTTGATATCTCGGGCCATAAAAAACGACATTGTTACCCCTGATGTTTTTTTTTTAAATCGGGCCATAAAAAAACGGACAGTGTTACCCCTTATGTTTTTTTTTTAAATCGGGCAAACAAAAAAACGAACGGTGTTACCCCTTACGTTTTGTTTGATAAATAACGACAGTGTTACCCCTTATGTTTTTTTTGAAATCGGGCCATAAAAAACGACAATGTTACCCCTTATATGTTTTTTTTTGATATCGGGCAACAAAAAAAACGACAGTGTTACCCCTTATGTTTTTTTTGATATCGGGCCATAAAAAACGACAGTGTTACCCCTTATGTTTTTTTTGATATCGGGCAATAAAAAAACGACAGTGTTACCCCTTACATTTTGTTTGATAAATAACGACAGTGTTACCCCTTATGTTTTTTTTGATATCGGGCCATAAAAAACGACAGTGTTACCCCTTATGTTTTTTTTAATATCGGGCAATAAAAAAAGGACAGTGTTACCCCTTATGTTTTTTTTAATATCGGGCAATAAAAAAACGACAGTGTTACCCCTTATGTTTTTTTTGATATCGGGCCATAAAAAATGACAGTGTTACCCCTTATGTTTTTTTTGATATCGGGCAATAAAAAAACGACAGTGTAACCCCTTATTTTTTTTTTTTTGATATCTGGCAATAAAAAAACAACAGTGTTTTTTTACAACTTGATTGTTAACAATAACAATCTTCATCAAAAAAAACACAAAAAAACACTGTCGTTTTTTATCAAATAAAACATAAAGGGGTAACATTGTCATTTTTTTCAGACAAAACCTAAAGGGTAACACTGTCGTTTTTTATCAAATAAAACATAAGGGGTAACACTGTCGTTTTTTAGCAAAATAAAACATAAGGGGTAACACTGTCGTTTTTTATCAAATAAAACATAAGGGGTAACACTGTCGTTTTTTATCAAATAAAACTTAAGGGGTAACACTGTCGTTTCTTATCAGACAAAACATAAGGGGTAACACTGTCGTTTTTTATCAAATAAAACATAAGGGGTAACACTGTCGTTTTTTATCAAATAAAACATAAGGGTAACACTGTCGTTTTTTATCAAATAAAACATAAGGGGTAACACTGTCGTTTTTTTATCAAATTAAACAATGTCGATATTTATCAAATACAACATAAGGGGTAACACTTTCGTATTTTTATCGGTTGTCATCAAAAAAAACATTAGTGGTAACACTTGTTTTTTATCAAATAAAACTTAAGGGGTAACACTGTCGTTTTTTTATCAAATCAAACAATGTCGATTTTTATCAAATAAATCATAAGGGGTAACACTGTCGTATTTTTATCGGTCGTCATCAAAAAAAACACAAGGGGTAACACTGTCGTTTTTTATCAAATAAAACATAAGGGGTAACACTGTCGTTTTCTATCAAATTAAACTTAAGGGGTAACACTGTAGTTTTTTATCAGACAAAACATAAGGGGTAACACTGTCGTTTTTTATCAAATAAAACATAAGGGGTAACACTGTCGTTTTTTATCAAATAAAACATAAGGGGTAACACTGTCGTATTTTCATCGATCGTCATCAAAAAACACATAAGGGGTAACACTGTTGTTTTTTATCAAGTAAAACATAAGGGGTATTACTTGTCATTTTTTATCAAATAAAACATAAGGTGTAACACTGTCGTTTTTTATCAGACAAAACATAAGGGGTAACACTGTCATTTTTTATCAAATAAAACATAAGGGGTAACACTGTCGTTTTTTCATCAAATAAAACATAAGGGGTAACACTGTCGTATTTTTATCAAATCAAACAATGTCGATATTTATCAAATAAAACATAAGGGGTAACACTGTCGTTTTTTATCAAATAAAACATAAGGGGTAACACTGTCGTATTTTTATCAAATCAAACAATGTCGATATTTATCAAATAAAACATAAGGGGTAACACTGTCGTTTTTTATCAAATAAAACATAAGGGGTAACCGTAACACTGTCATTTCTTTTCATACGAAATGTGGTAACACTACCGAATTTAATGGTCTGCTAAGCTCAGGAAGTAGAGCAGTTGTCTAGTAACCAAAAGGTTGCGAGTTCGATCCCGAGCTCCTGCTAGCTGAGTGTTGATGTATTCTTGAGCAAGAGACAGTTTAGCCCTAACTGCTCCTGACGATCTGGCTGTCGCCTTGCATGGTTGACTCTGCTGTCAATTTGTTATATAACCGAGGTAAGTCGCTTTGGATAAAAAGCGTCTGCTAAATGCCGTTAAATGTTAATATATTTATGAATAACAAACCAACTGTCGTATTTTTATCAGTCGTTATCAAAAAAAACCACTGTGGTTTTTATCAAATAAAACAATGTGGATATTTTCAAATACAACATATAAGGGGTAACACTTTTGTATTTTATCGGTCATCATCAAAAAAACATAAGGGGTAACACCGTTGTTTTATCAAATAAAACTTAAGGGGTAACACTGTCGTATTTTCATCGGCCGTCATAAAAAAAAACATAAGGGGTAACACTGTCGTTTTTTATCAGACAAAACATAAGGGGTAACACTGTCGTATTTTTATCAAATCAAACAATGTCGATATTTATCAAATAAAACATAAGGGGTAACACTGTCGTTTTTTATCAAATAAAACATAAGGGGTTAACACTGTCATTTCTTATCATACGAAACCAATGTGGTAACACTAGCGATATTTATGGTCTGTTTATCGAGCTCAGGAGGTAAGAGCAGTTGTGTCCAGTAACCAAAAAGGTTCGGAGTTCGATCCCCAGCTCCTCCTAGCTGAGTGTTGGATGTTCTTCGAAGGCAAGAGACAGTTAGCCCTAAGTGCTCCTGGACGATCTGGCTGTCGCCTTGCATGGTTGACTCTGCTGTCAATGTGTGATATTAACTGATGTAAGTCGCTTTGGATAAAAGCGTCTGCTAAATGCCTTAAATGTAAATATTTATGAATAAAAACAACTGTCGTATTTTTATCGGTCGTCATCAAAAAAAACACAAAAAAACACTGTCGTTTTTTATCAAATAAAACATAAGGGGTAACACTGTCGTTTTTCATCAAATAAAACATAAGGGGTAACACTGTCGTTTTTATCAAATAAAACATAAGGGGTAACACTGTCGTTTTTTATCAAATTAAAACATAAGGGGTAACACTGTCGTTTTTATCAAATAAAACATAAGGGGTAACACTGTCCATTTCTTATCATACGAAAGCAATGTGGTAACACTAGCGATATTTATGTATGTTAAGCTCACAGGAGGTAGAGCAGTTTGTCCAGTAACCAAAGGTTGCGAGTTTCGATCCCCAGCTCCTCCTTGCTGAGTGTTGATGTGTTCTTGAGCAAGAGACAGTTAGCCCTAAGTGCTCCTGACGATCTGGCTGTCGCCTTGCATGGTTGACTCTGCTGTCAATGTGATGTATTAACTGATGTAAGTCGCTTGGATAAAAGAGTCTGGCTAAATTGCCCTAAATGTAAATACTTATGAATAAAAAACAACTGTCGTATTTATATCGGTCGTATCATCAAAAAAAACACCAAAAAAACCACTGGTCGTTTTTTATCAAATAAAACATAAGGGGTAACACTGTCGTTTTTTATCAAATAAAACATAAGGGGTAACACTGTCGTTTTTTATCAAATAAAACATAAGGGGTAACACTGTCGTTTTTTATCAAATAAAACATAAGGGGTAACACTGTCGTTTTTTATCAAATAAAACTTAAGGGGTAACACTGTCGTTTTTTATCAGACAAAACATAAGGGGTAACACTGTCGTTTTTTATCAAATAAAACATAAGGGGTAACACTGTCGTTTTTTATCAAATAAAACATAAGGGGTAACACTGTCGTTTTTTATCAAATAAAACATAAGGGGTAACACTGTCGTTTTTTTATCAAATTAAAACAATGTCGATATTTATCAATAATACAACATAAAGGGTAACACTTTCGTATTTTTATCGGTTGTCATCAAAAAAACATAAGGGTAACACTTGTTTTTTATCAAAATAAAACTTAAGGGGGTAACACTGTCGTTTTTTTATCAAATCAAACAATGTCGATATTTTATCAAATAAATCATAAGGGTAACACTGTCGTATTTTTATCGGTCGTCATCAAAAAAAACACAAGGGGTAACACTGTCGTTTTTTATCAAATAAAACATAAGGGGTAACACTGTCGTTTTTTATCAGACAAAACACTGTCGTTTTTTATCAAATAAAACATAAGGGGTAACACTGTCGTTTTTTATCAAATAAAACATAAGGGGTAACACTGTCGTTTTTTTATCAAATTAAACAATGTCGATATTTATCAAATACAACATAAGGGGTAACACTTTCGTATTTTTATCGGTTGTCATCAAAAAAAAACATAAGGGGTAACACTGTCGTTTTTTATCAAATAAAACATAAGGGGTAACACTGTCGTTTTTTATCAAATAAAACATAAGGGGTAACACTGTCATTTCTTATCATACGAAACCAATGTGGTAACACTAGCGATATTTATGGTCTGTTTAGCTCAGGAGGTAGAGCAGTTGTCCAGTAACCAAAAGGTTGCGAGTTCGATCCCCAGCTCCTCCTAGCTGAGTGTTGATGTGTTCTTGAGCAAGAGACAGTTAGCCCTAAGTGCTCCTGACGATCTGGCTGTCGCCTTGCATGGTTGACTCTGCTGTCAATGTGTGTATTAACTGATGTAAGTCGCTTTGGATAAAAGCGTCTGCTAAATGCCCTAAATGTAAATATTTATGAATAAAAACAACTGTCGTATTTTTATCGGTCGTCATAAAAAAAAAACACAAAAAAAACACTGTCGTTTTTTTTATCAAATAAAACATAAGGGGTAACACTGTCGTTTTTTATCAAATAAAACATAAGGGGTAACACTGTCGTTTTTTATCAAATAAAACATAAGGGGTAACACTGTCGTTTTTTATCAAATAAAACATAAGGGGTAACACTGTCGTTTTTTATCAAATAAAACTTAAGGGGTAACACTGTCGTTTCTTATCAGACAAAACATAAGGGGTAACACTGTCGTTTTTTATCAAATAAAACATAAGGGGTAACACTGTCATTTCTTATCATACGAAAGCAATGTGGTAACACTAGCGATATTTATGGTATGTTTAGCTCAGGAGGTAGAGCAGTTGTCCAGTAACCAAAAGGTTGCGAGTTCGATCCCCAGCTCCTCCTAGCTGAGTGTTGATGTGTTCTTGAGCAAGAGACAGTTAGCCCTAAGTGCTCCTGACGATCTGGCTGTCGCCTTGCATGGTTGACTCTGCTGTCAATGTGTGTATTAACTGATGTAAGTCGCTTTGGATAAAAGAGTCTGCTAAATGCCCTAAATGTAAATACTTATGAATAAAAACAACTGTCGTATTTTTTCGGTCGTCATCAAAAAAAAACACAAAAAAACACCTGTCGTTTTTTATCAAATAAAACATAAGGGGTAACACACTGTCGTTTTTTCATCAAATAAAACATAAGGGGGTAACACTGTCGTTTTTTATCCAATAAAACATAAAGGGTAACACTGTCGTTTTTTTATCAAATAAAACTTAAGGGGTAACACTGTCGTTTTCTTATCAGACAAAACATAAGGGGTAACACTGTCGTTTTTTATCAAATAAAAACATAAGGGGTAACACTGTCGTTTTTTATCAAATAAAAACATAAGGGGTAACACTGTTCGTTTTTTATCAAATAAAACATAAGGGGTAACACTGTCGTTTTTTTATCAAATTAAACAATGTCGATATTTATCAAATAACAACATAAGGGGTAACACTTTCGTATTTTTATCGGTCGTCATCAAAAAAAACATAAGGGGTAACACTGTTGTTTTTTATCAAATAAAACTTAAGGGGTAACACTGTCGTTTTTTTATCAAATCAAACAATGTCGATATTTATCAAATAAATCATAAGGGGTAACACTGTCGTATTTTTATCGGTCGTCATCAAAAAAAACACAAGGGGTAACACTGTCGTTTTTTATCAAATAAAACATAAGGGGTAACACTGTCGTTTTTTTATCAAATAAAACATAAGGGGTAACACTGTAGTTTTTTATCAGACAAAACATAAGGGGTAACACTGTCGTTTTTTATCAAATAAAACATAAGGGGTAACGCTGTCGTTTTTTATCAAATAAAACATAAGGGGTAACACTTTCGTATTTTTATCGGTCGCCATCAAAAAAACCATAAGGGGTAACACTGTCGTTTTATCAAATCAAACCAATGTCGATATTTAGCAAACAAAAACATACGGGGTAACAACTGTCGTTTTTTATCAAAAATAAAACATAACACTTTTCGTATTTTTTATCGGTCGCTATCAAAAAAACCATAAGGGGTAACACTGTCGTTTTATCAAATCAAACAATGTCGATATTTATCAAATAAAAACTTTAGGGGTAACATGTTTTATTATCATATGAAACATTTGGGGGCTGCCAGCGTCGCAGGCAGCCCGTCATTAGGTCGTATAATTATCATACCATCTTACTAAATCATACTAAAATGTTGAAATGAAAGAGGCCGATTGCGTCAGTGAATTTGACTAAAGGAGCAAATTATTCCCAACCGAGATTCGACCACCTGGTCACTTGATTACTAACCTACCAGCACTAACGCTTGTACCACTGCAGCATGCAAGGAAATCGTTACACTTATATTTTAACATTAGTTTAACAAATAAGTCTATCGCTCAATAACGAAAAACTTTATAAATAACATACCTTATTAGGCTTAATGACATTTAACAAAACAAATAGGCTATATATAATATCTAAAATACATTATTTCAATAAGCCCAAATTACAACTAATATAGCAATCTATAACAAAGTGTTTTGTGCATAATATACCTTATTAGGCTTAATGACATTTAACATAACAAATATATATATATTTATATATAAGATATAAAATACATTATTTGAATACGCCCCAAATTACAAATAATACATTTTTATTGATACTGATAGACCTGGCCTACTTCAATATAAAAATAATATCTGCAATAAAGAGCTGTAGGAAGCTTTCGCCAGAGAGCATGGCTTTCTGGTACTTCAACTGTCGCAAAAAAAACCGTTAATAACAAATTAACTGATTAAGGACCGCCCATAGACTTTGAGCGACCGAGCCAGCCAGCGACCACAGCGGCTGAAAGCAGCCAGACGAGCGACCAACACAGGGACCGACGCGACCAATGCGACCTACGACGCGACCAATGCGACCTACGACGCGACCAATGCGACCTACGACGCGACCAATGCGACCTACGACGCGACCAATGCGACCTACGACGCGACCAATGCGACCTACGACGCGACCAATGCGACCTACGACGCGACCAATGCGACCTACGACCCGACGCACGTCGTTGGCCACTCAGAGAGCTCGGCCCTACTGCTTTTTTTTTTCTCCAATATCATCCCTTCTTCCAACTTCTTCGTTCAAGTGCCCGAAAGCTGGGAGGAACAGTTGGAAGAGATTGGATAAACCTGATAGAAGTAACTGGACAAACGTGACTGAATGGCGAAATAATACATTATATATGTTTTGGCCCAAAAATATTGTTTCCACCAATCTTCTCCAAAATGACAATTCCACACTTTCTCAGTTGAAATAGGTTGAGAAGCTTTAACGGTTTTGAAATGTTAAAGCAAATCTTGACTTACGGTATAACTTAAGAGATATAGTCAGCAATAGATGGATTTGATAATATTACGTTTACGTCAGATAGCTGTGCATTGGATTAGAATAACATTCTAATCCCATTAGAGCTCTTTCAGAATGAAACACTTCTGTGCATTCAATGTACATTACCTTTTATGTATGGCCATATTCACAACTGTTGATTTTTTTTGCCTATGCTTAGATTAATATCAAATCATCATCGAATCATCATCAAGTTACCAACAGTATAGTGCTCCAGTGGCGCAATCGGTCAGCGCGCGGTACTTATAAGACAGTAACCTGCACCGAGAAATGCCGAGGTTGTGAGTTCGAGCCTCACCTGGAGCAAGCTTTAGCTTTGTTAAACATAGTTGAGGACTTGGATTTCCAGCAAGTGTCGTCTGATTTACAATCGCTTGGCTGAAACCAAGAAGAGCATCCTGAAATGGAATAATGTTTGATTTGAGGCCGCAGAGATCAACAGAGATGTAATCCGAGAGATGGAACCGATAACCAAAGGGCAGGTTAAACACTTCAAATGTATTGTCTTTGTTGAAGACAAAATCTATCGACTTAGTTATGGTATTATCTTAAATGAACATCAAAGAAATAATTAATAAAGGCTCCATTGGCGCAATCAGTCAGCGCGTGGTACTTATAAGACAGGAACCTGCACCGAGACATGCCGAGGTTGTGAGTTTGAGGCTCACCTGTCACCTGTATTGTTTAACATAGTTGAATTGTATTTCGAGCAAGTGCCGTCTGATTTACAATTGCTTGGCTAAAAGAAGAGCATGTCAGAACCAATGACAAAAGGACAGGTTAAAAAATGAAAATGTTCTCTTTGTTGAAGACAAAATCTGTTGACTTAGTTATGGTTTTATCTTTAGTTTAACATCAAAGAATGATTGAATCAGTGCTCCAGTGTTCCAGTGCTCGGTCAGCGCACGGTACTTATAAGACAGCAGTATGCTGAATCATGCCGAGGTTGTGAGTTTGTGAGCCTGACCTGGAGCAAGCTTTAGCTTTGTTGAAGATAGTTTAGGACTACTGGACTTCTTCTGTAAAGTAACAATGTTAAATGTGTAACATGACATAACATTTTTGGTTCAAGCCTATGATTAGATCTCTTGGACTCTGGCCTCAAATCGAACATAGACAAGACATATGGTTGGTTTAAGCCAAGCTTCTGTAAATAACACATAATTTGTTGGTGTGAACAGAACTTTGCCGTAGAAGTCCTTAACAAAGCTAAAGCTTGCTCCAGGTGAGGCTCGAACTCACAACCTCGGCATGACTTGCTGCAGGTTACTGTCTTATAAGTACCGCGCGCTGACCGATTGCGCCACTGGAGCTCAGAAAAATTATCTAACAATCACCATTTAGTCTTTTAACCAGTGGCGTTAAATTAGAGATAGAACCGTAACTAAGTCAACAGATTTTGTCTTCAACAAAGACCATTTAAAAGTGTTGAACCGACCCATTGGTTATCGGTTCCAACTCTCAGCTTACGTCTCTGTTATCAAATCAAACAATATTCTATTTCAGGATGCTCTTCATTGTTTTGGCCAAGCTTTTGTAAATCAGAATGAACTTGCTCCAAATCTTGCTCGAAGTGAGACAAATCTTGCTCGAAGTGAGGCTTGAACTCACCACGCATGACTTGGTACAGTTTACTTTTCTAAGTCTCATAAATACCGCGCACTGACCGATTGCGCACCTGGAGCTCATCTGAAAATTAATGAGGCCTTAGAAATCATAAGGTTGACTTTTAATTGTCACGTTTAGTTCTTTCAACAGAATAAGGCGAATAGTCCTAAACTATCTTCAACAAAGCTAAAGCTTGCTCCAGGTGAGGCTCGAACTCACAACCTCGGCATGTCTCGGTGCAGGTTACTGTCTTATAAGTACCGCGCGCTGACCGATTGCGCCACTGGAGCTCAGAAAAATTATCTAACAATCACCATTTAGTCTTTTAACGGTCTGCCTGTGAAGTAATGTCTTATACTAACAAAGGCTTTAGTATGCTAACTTGTCGCATAATAAAACCTTTCGACTTAGTGGAGGTGTGTTTATGTACTATTTGTGAAATAGTGTTCAACGAATAATTCACGTAAGTGTTCTACAATGTCTGTTTGAACCATTAGTCCACCCTGAGCGCCACCCAGCTGGGTCTAACTGTCTCGCCAGCCAGACGTGGTTGGCCAAACAACAGCGCCCTCTACAGTTTGACTTTATCCAATCATTTATTCTGCCTTAAAAATAATGTTGATTAAACAGATTTTGTCTTCAACAAAGTCAAAAATGTAAATTCTAAATGTGTAACCTGTCCTTTGGTTATCTGTTCCAACTCTTGGAATACATCTCTGTTGATCTCTGGCATCAAATCCAACAATATTCTATACCAGGATGCGGTTCTTTGTTTAAGTCAAACTATTCTAAATCACGACGGCACTTGCGTGTCGAAAGATTACAAAGCACATGACTTTACAGCGGATAATCCCAAGTCCTCAACTATGTTTAACAAAGCTAGAACTTGCTCCAGGTGAGGCTCGAACTCACAACCTCGGCATGACTTGCTGCAGGTAACTGTCTTATAAGTACCGCGCGCTGACCGATTGCGCCACTGGAGCCATGACAAAACAACTCTTTGATGTTAATTTAGAGATAGAACCATAAGTAAGTCAACCGATTATATCTTCAACAAAGACAAAAAATAAAATAAAAACGGTGAACGGTTGAACGTTGGTTATCGGTTATCGGCGCAACTGGAGCTCAGATAAAACGAGTTGATTACCTGTCAGCGACTCCAGCCGCGTGGAGATAAGAGGCTCGCCAGCCAGACATTGTTGGCGAAACAGAAGCCCCCTCTAGTTTGACATTATCCAATATTTTATTCTGCCAAAATATGTTTGGCTCAGAAACCCCAAAGGGAAGAATTAAACAGCAACAACCGTAAAATGAAGCGGTTCTTATGTCATCGACAAAATGTTCTCAGTCCATGTTAAAAATATGGGAGTGGAAGTAATTCAGTGAAATTAATAAATCAACTTTTATTGTGCTCCATGAAGATAAAAAAAGCCACTTATTACATAACACACACAAACGTCATGATTTAGAGCAGCCTTTAGCAAACTCTTCTAAGTCAGGGACCAATAGAGCTAGATTAATAAGGCTAAATATATAAAGTTAAACTGCCCAATTCATATCAAAAAGGGCAGGGTGTCATTTTTCAATCAGTTGCTGGTACAGTTGAAATGTGATTTGTTGACTGCAAATTCCGTTGTCTGACAGGTGGAACCCTGACCTCGTGGTTTGATAAACGGTGACTTAGAGAATCAACAGGGGGCTTTGCTCGCAATGGCTTTTTTAATTAATGAAAAAAAATTACACACACACTGAGCAGAACTATGTTGAGTCACCAGTTGAACTTGAAAGGAAACTCCATAATTTGTACTAATTATATAAATCAGTCAGTCACTCACTTTATATATTAAACATTATTTTCATGCATCGCTTCATAAAAACTATGCAAGTTGAAATACTTTGTACTTTGGGGAGTATAGTGAACTCAACATATTTTTCACACAGTGTTTCTTGCAAATAAAAAAGAAAGAAAGAAAAGACAAAATCATCGCAAAAAAGGCAACCGTTGGTAGAACAAGTGGAATCCAAGATTAAAGCACTCCTCGATCTCTTTCTACACATCTGTGCACAAACACATGATCTGATATCATCTCTCCGAGCTTTAATGCAGACGCTGCACTCACCTGGCAGGTACAAGCAGACTTTGGCAGCAATACCGAGGGAGTTGTGTAGTGTACTGCGTAGAGTGTCAATAGTAAGAGACGATGACGCAACACAGCAAACAGTACTTCAGATATTTCAAACAGCCAGATACAGAGCCCAGAAACACCCTTTTCGCCCGGAAACACCAATCCCTGAGTCCTGCATTTCTCAAACGCCGAAAGCACAGAAAAACAATCCATCCGTCCGCTAATCCTACCGGGATTGGCATTGCTGTGAGGCCATAAAAAATTATAATACACCAGATTTTGGCCTAAAATGGTACGCTTAGTAAAAACGTCTGAAGGGGTTTTAGCAGAGGTGGCGACCAACAGCTGTACAGCGTCAGGGATCACCGAACCCCAGGGGAGACAACACGAAGGCAGGCGTCTTCAGCTTTAGGCCTAATCCCATTTCTACCCCTTCCCCTTACCCCACCCCCTTGTTTTGAAGGCGTAAGGGGTAGAAATGGGATTGGGCCTTACCTTTCCCCCTTCAAAACAAGGGGGAGGGGTAAGGGGTAGAAATGGGATTGGGCCTTACAATACGGCGGCAGAAAAACATCTCAAAAAGCGCATCGATAGATCACCGCAAAAAGGTAGTAGAGGATGCAGCAGAAAGGGCAATAATTTGGCAGTTACGAACACACAAAAAAGAAAACACAAAACTAAAAAAACAAACAAAAAAAAAAAAGACTACTAAGCGCGACGACAGCACGACCGAAACCTGAGATTTTTTTTGTGTTGTTCTAAAAAAAAAAAAAAAATCCATCCAACGGCATCCATGGACGGCCGAATGTCACGGCAAGTTCCAAGAGTCTCGCCCGAGCGACGTCACTTCCTCCTCCTGGGGCTCCGCTCCACCTCCGGCTTCCTCTCCACGGCCGGGGCCCGGGGCGCCGGGGGGGCCTTCGACGCAGGGGCCGCCTGGGTCTTAGCCTTCTTGGACTTGGGTTCCACCGGGGGGGCCCCGGAGGTGCGACCGCCGGGGGCCCTCGACAGCAGGCACTTGAGGACGCAGATGGTGGCCACGGTGGCCAGGAGAGCCCACTGGACGTAGGGGCCCGGTAAGGTCTCGAGGTGGCCCCTGAGGTGGGCCAGGGCCCGGGCCAGCAGGGAGTCTGACGGGCCGGACGGGGACGACTCCTCCTTTAAACCAGAATCACCTTTAGTACATTTTATTGTACAAGTACACGAGAGTAAAAGGATTATGCTTGGTTCCTCAACACACACATAGCAGCAACAACACAATATAAACTAAGTTAACAGTTACAGTAAAGTTAGTTGGTTCCTGTAAAGGTACAGGACTCCAGTTATGTACCAGGTTGACACCGACGATCAGGAAATGCTTATTACTATCATTTTTGTGATTGGTGTCACTGGATCACATGCTGCTGCATTTCAGCCAATCAGCAAAAGCACAGGCATAACCTGTCCTTGAGGTTTGAGAATCAGTGTTTAATGTATAGCATTTGAAATATTGATTGCGTGAGGATAATGTGCCGTGTACCGAACAGCACGTTTTGATTAAATGTGGTCTTGATTCAGTCAGGAGGTATACTTTGTTTTCTAGCAAATTAAAAGCGTGATTCAGAAAAATAAGTTAAGTCAAGACATTTTGTAGTTTGTTTTGAATGTTTTCAATGAGGTGGTTGAACTGTATCTTACATTCAGTCCATGCAGACTCAGCATAGCCTGCAGATCGGGGTCACCCAAATACACTGTGGGACAGAAGTCCTTCACAAAGTCTCTCCGCCACCACTGCTTGGGACCAGATCTACAGACAGACAGAGACAGAGACAGACACAGAGACAGACACACGGACAGACACACGGACAGACACACGGACAGACACACGGAAAGACACACACACACACACACACACACACACACACACACACACACACACACACACACACACACACACACACACACACACACACACACACACACACACACACACACACACACACACACACACACACACACACACACACACACACACACACACTTTTAATGCTCCAGCATGTTGTTTAGGTCTGGGGGGGAATCATATTTACATTCAATATTGTAAATTACTGACGGTGAACTCCAACACGATATCTAGTCACTAAATAAAGATTAGCACCTCATGTGAGAACAGATTCTAATTAATAAGGAGGACAAGCTTTTGAAAAATGTATCTAAATCATTTATCATAAAATCAATCATCATAAAAACCATAAAAACAAAACAGAAAACAATTGACATCAGTTAAGAGATTGGCTTAGTTGATCAAGCAAGATCATGTATCAACAGTAGAATAGTCCAACACCCGCTAACACACAGCAGAATTACACAACGTCATGTGGGAACGGAATGTGTGTGTGTGTGTGTGTTGTGTGTATCCTCCCAGTGTGTCCACCGCCGTCGGAGTGGGACTGACCCGTCGTGGTCCTGCTGGGTGAACTGGTACTGGTAGAGGGACGCTCTGAGGTAGGCTGGGGGCTCCTCGCTGAACGCATACTGGGACGGGTCTGTCTGGAGCAGCCCCTCCACTGAGGACGGACACACACACACACACACACACACACACACACACACACACACACACACACACACACACACACACACACACACACACACACACACACACACACACACACACACACACACACACACACACACACACACACACACACACACACACACACCTGGTCCGTTATGTCTGCAGAGATGAGTCATGGCGGTTAAGGCCAGCGGCGGCAGCTCGGTCACCCACCGTTCTTGTCGCCCTTCAGAAGGCCCAGCACTAGGCCGCAGAACCAGGGGCTTTCCTGAGCCAGTCCCCGAGCAGCCCTCCACATCTGCCAGTCCAGACGGGCCTCGTAGGGGGCCACCAGCGGGGGCGCCGCGCTCACGTTGCCTGGCTTGTACATCCAATGGATCTCCTGAGGGTTCAAAAAGGTCAAATCGTTCATGAACAAGTTTTTTTTCCACGCGTCTCTTTTTTTTAATCTATTTATTAGGACCAAGACGGGTCAGTCCCACTGCGACGGTGGTGGACACACACACACACACACACACACACACACACACACACACACACACACACACACACACACACACACACACTCTTGCGTAACTCTACCGTGTTCGTTAGCGAGTGTTAGCGGCTGAGAGACTATTCTACCGTTTGTACATGAACTTGCTTGATCCACCAAGCCAAACTCTTACCAACCGTTTTCTGTTTGGATTTTGGATGATGTGAGGAAGATAAATAATTTAGATCAATTTGTCCAAAGATTATCATCCTCATTGATTTAGCATTTGTTCTCACATATTTTTTTAGAAGCACGACTATCCTTGCAAAACCTAAAAACTACAATCCAAGAAGCATGTGGTTCCCAGACAGAAACATGTCCCGAGGGACAGACACCAAACAGGTTCCGGGTGACAGACAACAGAAATCAAAAAACCCTGAATTACTCCTCCTCTTTGAGTGTATGAAGCTCGATTATTTGATACTTTTGTAAAATATTTACAAATTGGATGAAAAATATATATGTAGATATATATTTTTGCTTGACGTCGTAGTTAAGGTGGCAGGCATGTGTCGCTTAGGCGGCCGCCTAAGCGACACACGCCTGCCACCTTAACTACGACGTCAAGCAAAAATATATACAAAGATATATATTTTTGTTTGACGACGTAGTTAAGTTAGTTAAGGCGGCAGGCGTGTGCCGCTGCCCTGTGAGATTGTCCATCAGTACTCAGCGTCATCTCCCCTGGTTTTCAGTGTTTTCATTCCCAGAGCGTAAGGAGCCGAGGCGCGTACCGTCCAGGTGTGCTGGTCCATGCTGCCCTCCAGGACCAGCTCCGGCCTCCCGCCGCCCGCGGCCAGCTGGCGGTCCAGGGCGTAGCCGCCCACCAGCCGGTAGGGCTTCACCCACTCGTGGGCCCTCTTCACCGCCGGGAGCACCTTGCTGCTGGACCAGGGCTCCATGGAGGTGTACGGGACCTGGTGGGGGGGGGGGGGGGGAGGGGCAGATGAGGGGCATGAGGGGGCATGAGGGGAGCGGGGGGGGGCATGAGGGGTTAGAGGGGGCATGAGGGGAGCGGGGGGGGGCATGAGGGGGGCATGAGGGGAGCGGGGATGAGGGGGCTGAGGGGCATGAGGGCAGAGGCGGGCATGAGGGAGCGGGGGGGCATGAGGGGCGGGGGGGGGGGGGGGCATGAGAGGAACATTCCCCAAAGGAAAAGAGTTGAGATGATTGAGGAAAAAAACAAGACCATAACATTAAAAAAAATACTTTAAATTATTCCTAGAAGATATTTTTTGGAATCGACTTGTCATTTTTTTCTGAATTATCCCTCCTGGTTTCCAAAAGTATGACAAAAATCCTTCCTAGAAAACCTGTTTTTAAGTTGGTTCCTCCATTTTAAGATTCATTTTGCAGGTGAATGGCGCATATTTCTACAGACATTTCTGGACTACTGCTGTCGTGTTAAAACACTTAACGGTGAAAACCAGGAATGAATCGACCACACACAACAACAACAACAACAACAACAACAACCGTGAGCCACTACCAGGTCGTCGATAGCAACGATCAACAGCACATACACTGTTGTCTGGGCGCGCGTTGTCGGGTCATGTCGGAGACGCGCCTGGGCTCGGAGCCCGCCAATCCAACGGCAGACTCACCACACTGACGGCAAACATCGCTACTGTGGCTGCGGCGAAGACCGCCCATTGGACGAGGGCCCAGAGCTTCCAGAAGAATCCTCTCACACAGAGCGAGCTGGAAAACAAATGCAGGTCAGGTCACCTGGGTTCACCGTCAGGGTCTCTCATTCAGCGCTGAGCACGGCCGCGATCAACAACGCTAGCCATCAACCACACTTTTGGCAATTTTCGGGAAATACAAAGTGCATAACAAGCGGAAAACAAAGGAAAAGGGTTTACATTAGCAATCTCTATACCTCTGAATTACAGCGATGCGCTTAAAGCTGACACATTATACCAGCAGGTGTGAGTTTGATTAGCCATTACAAGCCGATTTGAAAGTCCACCAGCCAACCGAGTAGACTGTAGGAAACGTTGCTCATCTTTCCGTCATACACCTAGCTGGACACGCCCACTTGTGATGTCAGAAGATTTTCAAAATCGGCTTGTAATAGGTAAATCACACTCACACCATAATGTGTCACCTATAAGGTATATTTGAACAAAAAATAGAGCAGAAATGCTTGATAAGAAGAAAGCCAAGCCAAACAGGAACATTTTAAGATTTGTTTAAAACGTTGGCGATTGTAATGCCCTCAGTTCCTTGAGCAGCACGGGCCCAGAAACGAGAAGCCTCGTCACTGAGCGCCGCCTTTGTCTCGTTAAGCAGCGTTGGACTGAGCGTCGTTCAGCGCAGGCGTGCGGCACCAGACGGCGGACGCCGGGACTCACCTCAACAGCGCCCCCACCACCTCCCAGGTGAGGGAGAGCACTGCGATCCAGACGGTCGAGCCCATGGTGGTCCGAAGCACGTCCCCAAACTGCTGCTGGGTGAAGGCTGCAGACAAGACCGCCATGGGGGGGGGGGGGGGTGAGACACGAGACAGGATAGATAGATATAGATACATAGATTGATCCAAAAATACATATATAGATAGATATTAAAACAATAGTCATTTCAAAAGATTTAAACAAGAGAATTCAGAAAAATTCCTAATCACTCCCATTTTTTAACAAGCTACTCGCCAATGATTTAGCCTTCATCTGTTTTGTTTCGCTCTGGCTCAAATTATTAAATTAGCACAACTATCTTTGCACCCGTTCTAAAATCAAAAACCAAATATCCTTGTTGCCATGTTAACGGTTTACACTCAGCATCAATGTCCTCAATCCGTTTCCCATGCATTTTTCTTATAAAATTTCTTATTTTTTATAAAAAAAAAAAAACCTGTTTGTTTGTTTTTTAACCGTGGGACCAAAACAAAGACCTGGAGGTCGACTGAGAGGCTGATTACCTGTTTTAGAGGAGATGGTCCTGGCCTCCCAGTCCACGTCGATCTGGAAGAGGCGCGTGGCGCTGTAGATGATCAAGACGTACACCCCCAGCTCAACCAGGAGGGTCAGCATCCAGACCAGCGTCTCGCCCCAGGCTGCCCACACAACACAGCACCACCGTCAGGGCGGAGGAGGGAGGCGAGGTTAGGAGGTGGAAAGGGAATAAGGATACAGTGGACTGGAAACCCCCCCGAAACCTTGTACTGCACGGTGAAATATTTGAGGCATTGCAATGTTTGTATAACAACCAAAAAATGTTAGTTACTTCTGTAAAACACCAATAAGCGCCATTTTGTTTTACTCCACTTTGCGAGATCTAAACGGGTATTTTGTTTTCTGTAAAAGTAAAATTACAATGCATCAATCAAGCATTAATCCCAAGGTATCTTCCCCTCATGTATTGTGAAACCGATCAGCAGTGTAAAATTCCCTCCACAAAACACACATGGCCTTAACAGGGCTAATGGTGGAGATTAGGGGCCCGGCATTGTTGAATGGTTTCTCTGTGCCCTTTGGTTTTGGTTCTGCGTGTGTTGACTTGACCAAAAGGCCCCGTCACTCAGGGAGTTGGCAGAGCTCTTAAATTCACCCAACGAACTACTAAGTCACATCCTATCCAACGGGCGTTGGGTTGGATTTGTTTACTGAGGAAATCAGTTGTAAATCTCTCACCAGAACGTTAACCCTTATTGGTGATTCGTTTAGTTTGCTTTAGTAGAACTCGCTTAATTTGTGTAAGGGTCCGCCAGTTTAGTTTGTGTAATCGTTAACCTGGATAACGAAGTGTAATGGACGGTTGAGTAGCTTAGTTTTGCGCAACAGACAGCTAGCATGATGATCAAGCAGCTAGAGGCAGCTAGGAGCAGTTAGGAGCAGCTACAGGCAGCTAAGAGCAGCTAGGTGCAGCTAGGGGTAGCTAGGAGCAGCTAGGGGTAGCTAGGAGCAGCTAGGTGCAGCCAGGAGCAGCTAGGGGCAGCTAGGAGCAGAGGGGCCGCTAAGAGCAGCTAGGGGCCGCTAAGAGCAGCTAGGGGTAGCCAGGAGCAGCTAGGGGTAGCTAGGAGCAGCTAGGGGTTAGCTAGGAGCAGCTAGGGGCAGCTAGGAGCAGCTAGGGGCAGCTAGGAGCAGCTAGGGGTAGCTAGGAGCAGCTAGGGGTAGCTAGGAGCAGCTAGGTGCAGCCAGGAGCAGCTAGGGGCAGCTAGGAGCAGAGGGGCCGCTAAGAGCAGCTAGGGGCCGCTAAGAGCAGCTAGGGGTAGCTAGGAGCAGCTAGGGGTAGCTAGGAGCAGCTAGGGGTAGCTAGGAGCAGCTAGGGGTAGCTAGGAGCAGCTAGGGGTAGCTAGGAGCAGCTAGGGGTAGCTAGGAGCAGCTAGGGGTAGCTAGGAGCAGCTAGGTGCAGCCAGGAGCAGCTAGGGGCAGCTAGGAGCAGAGGGGCCGCTAAGAGCAGCTAGGGGTAGCCAGGAGCAGCTAGGGGTAGCCAGGAACAGCTAGGGGCCGCTAGGAGCAGCTAGGTGCAGCCAGGAGCAGCTAGGGGCCGCTAGGGGTAGCTAGGGGCCGCTAGGAGCAGCTAGGTGCAGCCAGTAGCAGCTAGGAGCCACTAGGGGTAGCTAGGGGCCGCTAGGAGCCGCTAGGGGTAGCTAGGGGCCGCTAGGGGTAGCTAGGGGCCGCTAGGGGTAGCTAGGGGCCGCTAGGGGTAGCTAGGGGCCGCTAGGAGCAGCTAGGGGCAGCCAGGAGCTAAACTTATCAGTTGGGTTACGAGCTTTGGTGTGGGAAGCGGTGGGTGTTTGAGGCCGTACTCTTGGCTGCCCTCTTCTTCTTGCTCATGGTGTGCTCCGTGTCCAGCAGAGAGAAGCCCAGGGCCACCGTCAGCAGGTTCAGCACCGTCAGGTTGCCTGTGAGCGCGGACAGGAGCTGGTGCACCAACTGGAACAGGGAGGGAGCAGACAGGGTAGGGTTAACGTGGTTTGGTCCTTCGAAAGAAAATAACTGGTTCCCCTTTACAAATATAGACCTGGCCTGAGAAAATATATTACCTTTAAACTCGAGATATCAACAAATAATCGACCCGATATCTATTCTAAGAAACCAGTTGAAAGTCCAAACCAAACCGACAAAAACGTGGGGATACTTATTGGAGCGCTTTTTCTAAAACGGAGGTAAAATATGCTATAACACACAAGCCAGTATGACGCTTTAAAACAAGCCTCCAGCAGAGGGACATCCAGACATTCATATGAATCACAGCATCACAAATAATCGGTTCCCTATTGGACTAAGCCTTTCGTGGCCATACAATCTACGTCGACAGTTTGACCGTTGGAGCGGCCCAATTCTGATTCTGCTTTCAGTGCCCACTTCTGCTTTTGCTTCATGAAACGATCGTTTTAAAAAAGGAGCGTGTCAAAAGCGGAGACCTGGACGTAGAAGGCCGAGATGCGCAGGCAGCGGATCGGGGCGAAGTACAGCAGGGGCACCAAGACCTGGGACACCAGGACCCCCACGGTGCCCAGCCGCAGTACCCAGGACGGCAGCTGGGAGGCCCACCAGGCCAGGGGAGTGGGGCTGGCCTGGCTCTCCAGCATCTGGCTCACCGCTACAGGGAGAGAGAGAGGGCAAAATTAGAGCATGTAGCGTTTCTCGCTCTACCTCGCTAGCCTAGCCTCACCCTCTTTGGGTGTTGGTGCAGTGGTTTTGGTGGCTGCGGTTGAGGTTTGATCGGATTAGTTTATTCAGGAGGTTCTCGCTGGCCATAACGAGTTGAGTTACTATGTTCACTAAAGAATTAATATCAACTCTTCCAAATCACTTCAACCATTATATTTTCAATGCATTACTGATGCCATGATTACAGAAGATAATCAAGGGATCCTCACTGATGATTCTGAACTAATGCTGCGGTTGGCCACGCACTTAAGACAACGATGGTCTCGAGTAGGAAGGGAGATCTTTCAAAAGATAAACATTCCCCGATAAAAAACAAGTAATGCGATAAGCCTTTCCTTTCGAAAACCCATCGGGCAGAAAATAATTGTCTCATATCGTCATCGTCATCATGCGGAGAAAACGCATTCTTGTTAAACCAATATTCCACGTTGACCAAATAAGGCGCGTTGCCGTGGTTTCCCTCTGGTTCTAAGCAAACAGCAGAGTAACCGACACGACAGCGCAATCGAGGTCGCCCGCCCACCACTGAGGTTCCACCAGGGGGCACTGTGCCCGGCCAGCTTGGCCACGCCGGAGCCGAAGGTGAGACGGAAGAGCAGCCAGCGCGTCAGCCAGAAGGTCATGGGGTCGTGACGCCCGGAGGACACCTGGCGCCCCAGCAGGCTGAGGGGGGCCACCAAGACGGCCAGGAAGCCCGCCTCCAGCAGGAGACCGTCCCTGGAGAGAGAGAGGGGAGACACCAGAGAGAGAGAGAGAGAGAGAGAGAGAGAGAGAGAGAGAGAGAGAGAGAGAGAGAGAGAGAGAGAGAGAGAGAGAGAGAGAGAGAGAGAGAGAGAGAGAGAGAGAGAGAGAGAGAGAGAGAGAGAGAGAGAGAGAGAGAGAGAGAGAGAGAGAGAGAGAAGAGAGAGAGAGAGAGAGGGAGGGAGGGAGGGAGGGGGATGGAAGAGGGAGGGAGGGAAGGAAGAGACACAGAGGGAGGGAGGGAAGAGGGAGAGAGACAGACAGAAGGACAGGGAGGAGGCACACACACAGTGGGGGAGAGAGCAAAAGAGACAGACGGACGGAGGGAGGGACACACACACGCACAGGAGAGGTAGGGAGGGACCCAGAGGGAGAGAGACAGACAGACGGACAGAAAAGAAGAGGGAAAGGCACACACAGATAGAGCAAGATAAGGACAGACAGACAGATGGAGAGAGGGTTGTAAGAGGGACACACACACACACACACACACACACACACACACACACACACACACACACACACACACACACACACACACACACACACACACACACACACACACACACACACACACCAAGAGAGACCGACCGAGGGGGGAGGGAAATGGGGAGACACAAAGAACCAGTCAGAAGGAGATCAAGAAAGATAGACAGACAGACAGACAGACAGACAGACAGACAGGCAGACAGGCAGACAGGCAGACAGGCAGACAGGCAGCCAGGCAGACAGGCAAGACAGGTACAGACAGGGAGGGCGGGACAATTCGAGGAAAGAGAAAGCAAAAGACAGGAGTCACAACAGGTCAGTCATCGAGCACGCTGATCCAATCCTCACATATCATTTATAAGCAGGTTAGGGATTAGACTGATAGTTCGTCTCTACATTCTTGATTATTAAACAGTTTTAATTAGAACCAAATTAAACCTGTAGCTTATCATTCCCATAGCCTAATGGAGTCATTTATGTATATTACTAATCGAAAAGTACTAATACTAGTGATGAAGCAATGCTCTAAAAAAAAAGAAGAAATCTAATATCACAAACACACACCTCCATATAAAGTTCCCGCTAAATCGTACATTTTGAATAGGTGAGTCATGCTACAAATTTCTCCTGCCTGAGAGTTATTGTTGTTGCGCTTTACACTAACATGCACCCCAGTGGTTGACTCAAGGCCAGCAGAACGGAATAATAATGTAAGCAAATTCACAGGTAAAACAAAAAAAACGTGTGTTTGCATAGTTTGCGCTATACTCAACCACGATGGGCTAGTCCCAGAAGTAGAATCTCGTGCACAGTTAGCGTGTGTTAGCGTCCTGTTTGTTCTGCCAGAGGGGGGGACAACCTATTCCAGCAACAGTAGGGAACCGCCCAACGCATTGTGAAATCTGGAGCCGTACAAAGACCAGGTTTATTCTGCCATCCTGTGATTATCTCCACAGAACAATTCACACTTGGCTCTGGAGAAGGTCTGACAAAAGATGTTAATGCAGAGACAGGTGTCAGACAAACGCCCGCCAGGGTTTACCCCCCCATTCACTGTTGGATCGCTCCCATTGAAGGGGGTTTGTGACGGCAGACTATACTGTCATTTGATTGGCTGCCGTCTCTCTGAGGAGTGCGTACCCTCAGCCAATCAGATTCTTGTGTTCTGTACGTTTTAACATCAGCAGTTATCGGTCCTGTGCGTTTTGAATTCCCATTGGAACAAATATACGATCGCTTGAAACCTAGCCGGGCAACAGTTGGCTCATAATGGGAATGTACAGCACAATCTGAAAGGGAAGATTAAAATCTATTTTACCAAGTAAGCCACTGCCATAAATAAGGTATGTGCAGTGCACCCATGCACAAGGCCCTATTGCCTAAGGGGAGGAGGCACACTTTATACGTGCATTCTCAGAGAGGCCTTGAAAGCCCGAGGTCATGTGGCTCAGGTATAAGCCTTGTGTTGTGTCATCTCGAAAGGGACTTGATGCAGCGTCTCAGAAATGGGATAGTGAGGCAGCAGTTGCGAGTGGATTTGACTGACAAATGACCTCAAGGCTGGCACTCTGAAGAGCCTTCAAACCTGATTGGAGGCGTTGTTCACAGTTCTGTGTGTTTGTGTACACATGTGTGAGTGAGTCGGTGTGTGTGTGTGTGTGTGTGTGTGTGTGTGTGTGTGTGTGTGTGTGTGTGTGTGTGTGTGTGTGTGTGTGTGTGTGTGTGTGTGTGTGTGTGTGTGTGTGTGTGTGTGTGTGTGTGTGTGTGTGTGTGTGTGTGTGTGTGTGTTGCATTAGTTACCATGGAGAGCTCAGGAGGCCTCTGCCAACCTGTCGATCAAAACACACACACACACACACAATCAGTTGGCAGCCACCCGTCTTCTGGTTCTAGCACTTGGTTTCAAAGATTTAAGCTTAGAATTCTGGATTATGGGATTTATTCACCTAGCGGCCATTTTGGCTCTGCCTCTTATTCCCCCACCCCCTGCTAGCGTTTGATCCAAGATGACTGCCGGGTGAATAAGGCCCACAGGGAGAGAGAAAGTATCTAGACTGCTAATTATAAAGGCTGCTGTCATGTACCACAACTAGGGCCTCAACCTTAGTAAACACACACTTTAGGTGGAGCTAGAACACACACACACACACACACACACACACACACACACACACACACACACACACACACACACACACACACACACACACACACACACACACACACACACACACACACACACACACACACACACACACCAGATTGTAGTAGTATTTCCAGCCATTACCCTCTCAAGCATTAAAGGGAAAGTGCTCAAGCACCCTACTTTACACACAGACAGACACAGACAGACAGACAGACAGACACACACACCCAAACAGACAGAGAGACAGACAGACACACAGAGACAGACAGACAGACAGACAGACAGAGACAGACAGACAGACAGACAGACAGACAGACAGACAGACACACCGACAGACACACCGACAGACACACCGACAGACACACCGACAGACACACCGACAGACACACCGACAGACACACCGACAGACCTGGCTTAGTGAGAAGTACAGGCACCAGAGAGCCAGGAAGACCAGGCCCCCTCGGAGCGGGGCCAGGGTGGCCGCCCCCAGGGCCAGCAGTGCCCCCGCCAGGCAGACCAGCTCCAGCGCCTGGGAGGGGTCCGCGCCCCAGCCCCGGGCCAGGTCCAGCAGCAGGTCCAGCAGCGGGGGGCCGGTCGGTCCGGAGGGCTCGGCGAGACGCACGGGGAAGACCCCGCCGTTACCGTGGAGACCTGAACCCCCCCCCCAACACATAAACACACACGAAAACAGGCGCACACACAAACACATATGAGCAGACAGACACACACACGAATAGAGGCAGACAGACAGGCAGACAGACAGACGCATGAACAGGACACACACATAGCAATGAAACAGAAGAGACACAGACAGACAGGCAGACAGACAGACGCATGAACAGACACACATGCATGAACAGAGAGACACATACGCACGCACGCACACACACACACGCAAACACACACACACACACACACACACACACAGTAAGAGTGAGTTGGAGGGGGTTAATTAGTGTAGAGGTCCTGCCCACCACGCATGTGAGATTCCCTATGGGTGATTTCCAACGCTTACTTTGGATTAAGACGAAACATCGGCGTCACGAGTTACAAATCGGGCGTAAATCTGTAACAATTGAGCGACGTACACTGAACATACTGGTCGGGGTCGTTTAAGGTCAGGGCGAGGAACTAACAAGTGTGTGACAGAAGAGGTTCACACGGCATTCATAATTTGAAGGATGACGTTACTTTATTTCGTTTAGGCTTACATTATGGAAACAGAAAGGCGTGGCTCGATCGGAAGGGGGGCTTATAGTGCCACATTGTTGCTGGCACGCGCGTTCAAACCGCGTCCGGGCGCCACGAGACAAACTAACATATGCTGTGGAGCGCGAGGCGGGCCATTTCGCTACATTTCATAGGGGAAAAGAACCGCCATGATACAAAATGTGTATTATGCAGAGACAGAGGAGCGATACATCGTTGAAGATACGTTTCTTTAATAAAAGCAGTTTGACAGTTTGTTTCCTTTCAATGGGAAGCGCGCTCAACACACAGCCGCGAGCGTTCACGTGTCATCCAGAGTGGACGAGATTTACAGTCCGGGTGTCTGGAGGGTCACGGTCAGGCTGCTTGGCTATTCATGTGTAGACGCATATACACTTTAATGACACAAGTTAAGAATATAACTCAAGAAAATGACGTTTTAAAGTGTACTACGTGTTGGGAGTCGTACCTGGAAGCTGGACGTACAGGGAAGAGAAAACCAACATGTAAACAATGGCCATGCTCCAGAGAAACATATTCCGCGGAACTCTTATTTCCCCCATTTTGAATGGAGTCGCGGTTCTGCTTCGAGCGGGGTCTTTCTTCTGTTGCTCGCTGTGAACGCGTCCTCGCCGCCCGCCTTCGGAGGTTCTGCTGCCCGCGAGCAGGAGATGATGTGTGGACGGAGGCGGAGTTTGGCTCGCTACTTGTTCCGCACGCCGCGTCCAACGAGTTCAAGGGTTTGAGTGCAGGAGACGTTGAAGACCATCCCGCACTTTTTTTTTAATTGTAGTATGAGGGGAAAGGTTCCTTTATTAAAAAAAAGAGGAGAAAAGTATATCCTTCCCTACATCCAGTGTTAACTGAAGCATGACACGGCAGAAAAAGGCCTGTATGAACAAATAAAATAAATATTTAATCAATTATAGAAAATATTCACCACCATACATGGTGGTGAATATTTTCCTATACTGAAAGCAGTAGGACTTGAGAAATTCCTCTTGGACCAAAAAGGGATAGCAATGGCAAAAATGAATAATTACTTTTTTCTTTTTTTTTAGATATGATTCACCATTGCTTGCTATTCGCATGGAGTTAATCTGAAGTCATTCAGTGTGAGAAATCGGTAAATACCTTAATGGTAAGTTTACAGAACTCAATCGGTTTGAGTTCTGGACATTTGTTACATTCAACGTTGTTCACGTTGAATCTCAACTCGACTGCCTCAGATTTTCCTATAGAATCTTCCAACTGTTCTAAAGTTGATGTAATTGTGGACTAAATGAATCACCCTCCCATTGCAAAACGAGCCGAGATGAAATGTGTCAAAGTGTGCGTTTAATGTACAAAGCGTCCAATTTACATCTCAACCATCCAGTTAGTTTGACTCCAAATACAGCCCCTCTGACGACGTGACGAGTCACTATTATACTCCACAGATCTGATATTTTCGACTTAGTAGCAACGTTAAGTTAATGCATCATCTTGCACCACCATCAGGGGGCAGGACAGGTTATTGGTTTGTGGTTCAACCAGACAGAAATGGTTCCGAGTTCCATCTCCAAGGTCCACCTGCCAGCACCGTTGAGCAAGACCGCTAACTGCTACTCGTTAACAAATTACACCTGAATTCCACGCAAATCGCTTGAGATTAAATCTTCCCAAATTGTCGATTTCTACGAGCATAACCTTAAAGAAATCCACACCAAATAAAATGTTTTAAAATGTTTTTATTCAAGGGCAGATCTAAAACTCAGACGTCCTCGGTGGTGTCTCTGATCCACAGCTGGACGTCTGCGATGCTGGAGAACACAGCCGGCTTGATGAGGTCACAGCGTCGGCTGCCCCATGTGACCAGGCCGAACAGGAAGTACACCCCGTGCTTCTGGCACACCAGGGGGGCTCCCGCGTCTCCCTGCAGGGGGCGACAGAGAGAGAGGCGGGGAGAGGAAGAGGGAGGGAGGCAGAGACAGAGAGCGGCAGACAGAAAGAAATAGAGAGACGGTTGTTTGGTCCAAGAATTACAACACTAGACAAGGAATTTATGTTAATTAAAAAAGGTCAGAATCAAATGAAACAATGTTGGTTCTCCGTTGTCAGAGAATAACATGGCATATTACTTTTGACCACTAGATGACAGCAACAGACCTCAAATTTCAATAGATAGTTGCCAAAAACGTTCCACCTCTCAGCACAAAACACGTGTCTTTAAGGGTTTCAAAAGGCCGCGCCAGCACAGCGTGTGGTGAAAAAAGGTCTGCACAGCACCACCTAACCCTGCTGGAGACAGCACCACCTTACCATGCAGTAGACGGCACCACCTTACCATGCAGTAGACGGCACCACCTTACCATGCAGTAGACAGCACCACCTTACCATGCAGTAGACACTACTACCTTACCATGCAGTAGACACCACCTTACCATGCAGTAGACACCACCACCTTAGCATGCAGTAGACAGCACCACCTTACCATGCAGGGGATGGCTGCGGCGGGGTGGGTGCAGAGATGGGTATCTTGGATGAGGCCCCCCCCCCAGATGCTCCGGGAGGCGGTGAGGTTCACCAGGCTCACCGTGGCCTGGTGCAGCGAGTGGGGGCTCACCTTGTCTGAGGGGCGGGGCGCACGGAGCAGGGAGTGACGAGCAACAACGGGAATCCCAAAGCATCGTACCGGAAAGTTGTCGGAATAAAAAATAAATACATATTTGTAGCCCAAAAAAATAAAGACAAATTAATGTAATTTCCAATGACTATATTATATAAAATTGCTTTAATCACTAATACGATGAATCTCATTCATTAAACCCATTGTTTGTAAGAATACCCGATGTTTTGGTTTGTCCCCAGCCGGTGGTGACACACGTCCAGCTGTCGTCCACCTCAATGTCGTCGTCAGGGAGACAGACGGGGACGCCTGGTGGACGCGCCAGAGAAACACAAGGCATTGTGGGAGTCGTAGGCAGCACAGCCAAACCTTAAAAAAGGTGACACATTAGGGTGCTAATCCATTTATATGGTGCGCCGGTACGTGTTCGGTGTCAGTTAATAATCTCCCAGCTCTACGTTTCACTGAACAGAACACCCCCGTTTGGACGGTCCCACTCGCTATTCTGAAAAAAAACTGATGTCTGCACCCGTAAAGACATTTATTTTCTGTGTATTTATAACCTTTGGTCATTTTAAATGCTCTTACACACTTGATTACAATGCTACCTTATGCCGGTCACCAATTTATGCATCGCACGGTCTTGCTGTGCGTGCAATACAATGTAAAGTTGCGTTTGTTTTTCGAGCTGGTTTGCTAAAGGGGCTAATTAATATAGCTAACAATAACAATGACAAACGGGAACGCTATAAGTGCTGCAAGCCAGGAAATTGGGACGTAGGTTCGGACATACCGGCATACCATACAAATGGATAGCACCATTGTACCCCCAGGTGAGAGTGTGATTAGCCTTTACGAAGCCATTTTGAAAATCTGCCTCTTCTGACATCACAAGTGGGCGTGTCCACCTAGATGTGTGACGGATAGATGAGCAACGTTTGCTACAGTCCACCGGGTAGTCTGGTGGGCTGATACATCCAGCACATATCTAGGTGGTCCACTTTTTAAAAACGGTTAGTAACAGCTAATCACTCTCACACCTGGCGGTACAATACATCACCTTTAACTCAGGTCACCTTGAAAGTCCAAGAAAATCCACCAAAATCTCCCACCACTCCAAACAATAAGTACAATTAAAATGGGATCATAATAACAGTTGGAGATGAGTTACACCGCGTTCACACTATACACGTTGTTTTTGACGTTTTGGGGACACGATCTGATTGGCCGTTGCTGCCTGAAAAGTCTTAACATTTCACTTTTTGACGCAAGCGACGGAACGGATTGAACCACAATGCATTTCGAGAGCGCCCCATGCAAGGCCAATCGAGACCGGGTCGACGGACATGCGCAGTGTGAACGCGGCGTTAGCGACAGATCTCGGCGCGGCTCACCGGAACGCGCCGGCTCGCTGAGGCGGATCAGGGCGAGGTCGTTGCTGGGGGGGAAGCTGCCGTCCTGGGCCTGCTCAAACACCTCGTCCACGGGCACGCTCTGGGACGCCATGAAGCGCAGGTCGTGGACCCCCAGCACCACCATGTCCCCCGTTCTGGGGGGGGAAAACGAGACCGCGGACCAAGATGGGCGTTAGCTGCTGCTAGCCACATGGAAGGGCGTTAGCTTGTGTTAGCCACTGGGGAGGGTATTAGAAGCGTATACCCTCCCCAGCGGCTAATGCCAGCTAATCATCAGCTGGTTTTAGCCACTAGGGAGTGCAACAACTGGTGCTAGCCGCGAGAGTAGTGTATTAGTTGGTTTTAACCCCTGGGGAGGGTGTAAGACACTAGGGAGGGCACTAGCTGGTGGTAGCCGCTAGGGAGGGTGTTAGCCACTAGGCAGGGTACTAGCTGGTGTTAGCCACCGGGGGAGGGTACTAGCCCCTAGGGAGGGTACTAGCTTGTGTAAGCCACTAGGGAGGGTATTAGCTGGCGTTGGCCACTGGACAGGTCATTAGCTGGTAGCTTTAGCCGCCGCGGTCGTAGGCTACTGGCTACTGACACTCACTTAGCGTGGCAGTGGTGCGGCGCTAGCACCCAGCGCCGGTGGATCAGGGTCCCGCTGCAGTAGTGCCGGCCCTCCGACTGCAGGCTCACCTGCCAGGGCCAGGAGTAGGGGCAGGCCTCCGTGACCCCGCCCGGCCCCACCACGCCCCCACCGTCCGCCAGGCCCTCCCCCCCGGCGGCCACCAGCGTGGCGGGGAGGGAGCCCAGGCGACAGGCAGGAGTCTCGGCCTCCCCGCAGGAGAGACCGCCCCCTGGGGAGAGGAGAGGTTAGCGCAGCCCAGCCAGCTTCAGGAGGACTGTGGAGGTTTGGACCAGCGGACTCGAGAGATTATTATTGCAATAATAATTTACCATATATTCATTAAAGGGGGAGGAGACGTAAAACTGAGGTCCTGACTCACTGAGGTCATAAAAGATCCCAGGGCACTTATCACAAAGAGTAGGGGTGTCCCCGGTGTCCTGGCCCGACCGGGCTCATTCAATCTGGCCCCCTAATCATCCTCCTGTATAATTGGCTTATTCATTAATTCCCTCACTCTCCACCTCAGGCTGGTGTGTGGTGAGCGTTCTGGCGCTGATTGGCTGCCGTGCATCACCCCAGTGGGGGCTACACACCGGTGGTGGTTAGTGAGGTCCCCCCCCGCCCCTTCACTGTAAGCGCTTTGAGTTTCCAGAAAAAAAGCCGCTATATAAATTAATTATGCTTAGTACGATAAGCCGTTAGAAGCCGTTTTGAAAATCTGCCTCTAGTGACATCACAAATGGGCGTGTCCACCTAGATGTGTGACGGATAGACGAGCAACGTTTGCTACGGTCCACTGGGTAGGCTGGTAGACTGATCTATCCAGCGCACATCTAGGTGGACACGCCCACTTGTGATGTCAGAAGAGGCCGATTTTCAAAACGGCTTGTCACGGCTAATCACACATCACACCTGGTGGTATGTTGTCTGCACTAGCACTTGAGTAAAGGAATTAAACAAGACGATAAAAACTGGTGCCCACTGGTTTTCCGATCGTTCAGGGATGCAACATCCGCTCACGGTACTCACCTTTTCCGACACTTGGAGAATCACTATAAACCATCACTCGATCACCTGCAATTGTAACCGAAACAGGACACGCCGAAAAAGATCAACATCACATGAAATCAGACGAGATATTTGACGACATATGATAGCGCCATCGGGGGGGGGGGGGGGGGCGACCTACTGTTCATGACGTTGGCGACCCAGTGTTGGCGTGGTCCTGGAGCTTGGTGTACACACCGGGCCGGTGGACCCTCCCACAGCCTATCCCCCAGCTCACCAAGCCCCCCAGCTGGTACCGCTCCCCCGTGAAGCACGACAGCGGGCCCCCGGAGTCGCCCTGGGGGGCCAAAACCCCCGGGGTTAGCACGCTCAGAGAACACAAGGCAGGGTATGTACACAATAGGCATGGGCGAGTCGCGAACGAGTCGGTCAGAATGAACGAATCCCGAAGGTGAACGACGAGAACTGTTCCCCAAAACAAGAGAACTCATTATTTTTCTTCATTTTTAGATGAAACAAAAATATGGTCACGTAAATAAAGGATACAAATGAACAGAGCTTTTTCTCCCCTCGACCTTATATTGGTGGGAGGAAGGGAGTATAAATCCACCTCTTACAAACAGTACCCAATATGGACAATACTCTGTCAAAGCCCATCGCTTCCTCAAATCTTCCTAATCTGTAGCTGGGTTATCCTAAACTACCGCGCTGTGAGGTGGTACAGCAGCAGGGACTCCTGAGAAACTTCATTCTACTGTAGTTTTGCTGAATTAACCACATAATTATCTCAGAATTCTGAGGTATTATTAAAATTCTGAAGTTTTATTAAATCTGCCATTTTTATAAAGTGCTATGCATTCAATATACATTACATTAAAAAATATTCTGGCTATCGTCCTTCTCAAACTCTCCATCCTGGGACCCAAAATCCCATTTCGGTGCGTCAGTTGGACGCAGAAAAAGCGTTTTCCCTTGTGTGTTCCGACCCACTTCCCAACCAGACCCCGACCCCTACACCCAGACCCCCCCCCCACTGCTGCGGACTCCCAGCGTTCCCACCTGGCAGGCGTCGGCGCCCCCCTCCGGTCTCCCGGCGCAGAACATGGTGGGCTGGATGCGGCCGCGGTAGAACTGGTTGCACTTGTCCAGCGGCAGCAGACTCACGTTTACCTCCTGGAGCCGGTTGACCCGTGGACCATCTGGGGTGGTTGGGGGGGGAGGGAGTCAGGACCGGGTCCAGGAACATGTTTAAAAAAGGAGGAAGAACCAGGACCAAGACTAAGACCAAGGACAGGGACCAGAGCACATTTGGGAACCAGGAGGACCAGGACCGGGTCCCGGAAAACATTTAGGAACGAGGACCAAGACAAAGACCGGATCCAGGAACACATTTACGAACCAGAACCAAGACCAGGTCGAGGAACACGTTATAAAATCGAGCCGAACTCCAAGACCGCGGCTCTTGGGGATCTAAAGCCAGTAACTTTTGAATACGTCAATCCGGGATCAAAATCAATGGTTGTGTTTAACTTAACTAAAGTCGAAGTGCAAATGGCTCCGAGCCCAGCACAATATCCAACAGGTGGATGAAGCCACAAGCGTTCCAGAGCAACACCGCGGTCACACTGTACACGCCCGTCGATGGATCTCATTGACTTTGCACTGGGGCGCCATCGTAATGCATTGTGGGTCAATCCGTTCCGTCGGCTGCGTTGCCCGTCGGCCAATAAGATCGCGTCCCCCATACGTCAGACACGCCCTCCGTCATCCGTCGACGGACGTGTACCGTGTGAGCGCGGCGGCGTTAGCCACCTCTCAGGGATGGAGGAGACAGTGTGGGTACGTTACTCTCTCTGGTGGAGCCCCAGCCGGTGATGGAGCAGCTCATGGGGGGCCGCAGGGGCCCCATCCAGATCTCGATGGGCCTGACGTGCTCGTTGTACAGCAGGGGCGTCTGGAGCTTCAGCAGAGCCACGTCAAACTCCTTGGTGCGCCGGCTGTAGCCCTGGTGCCTCACGATCCTGGACACGCCCACTAGCTAGGGCGTCGGACACAAACGAGAAATCTTTACGTTTTAAAGTATGTTTAGGTCGCCTCAAGGTGTTTAACAGATCACTAAAAGATCACTACACTGATTCGTTAACCTCATTGCATAATTGCCTCAAATCATATTTTAGCCAAATTGTGATTCCTAACCTAACTGTACCCTCCTAATGCTGCTGAATCACTGTGCATCATTGGCTATATCCTAAGCCAATCAGAGTGCCATGATCACCCTCTTCCCAAGTCATCTATTTTACTGAAGCAATTATTGACGTTATTTATAAGATGAAGCTTAAAATATGACTCAGGCGATCATGCTATGAGGCTAATGGTATGTAGCATGTACAGTTAACACAAAAGGTGTGCGTATTCATCGTCACCCGTTGAAAGATTCTCATTCGGGTTCTCCAGGTCATGTTTTCCTGCCATGACCGTCCAAGAAGAGGCGGTCTTAAACCTGAGATAACACACACAAGCACAAACAAAAACACTATTTTGGTTCGGCTTCAAGTAACCTCTCAACATTTTGTGCAAACAACCAGGACGTTGTTGTTTTTTTGTTGCATTGATTCGACACGTCATTGTTTTGACAGTTGTTGCCGGAATCAGAAGGAAGCCTAAAGTGCACTTAGTGACATCTGACCTCTGAAAACAGTGCGCCGCGGTGAGGACCCACGAGGGGGCGATGATGGCGCCTCCACACGCAGACATGGTGGCGTACCGGAGGGAGACCTGCCACGGCCATGAGTGGGCCCACGCCTCCATCCCACCGATGATCCTCGTCTCGATCTCCAGCTCGGGGGTGAAGGTGCGAACCCCGGCCAAGGCTGATGATCGCAAAGTTCACGTTCATGCGGAGTGAACGTTGTGAGGGGTGAAACTCGACCAGACGGGGAATAACGCATACCGTAGTGTTCTTCATCATGCTCCGTTTGGTTGGTGTGGTTGCTGCCTTCTGAAAGTCATGTTGCCAAGAGTTAGAAGATTGATCAGAGTCATAAGCTAGTCGGTAATGCGAATTGACTCCTACGGTAATGAGAGAGGGTCACGGTTACTAACCCAATGGAAGATTGATTCATTCGGAAATGTAACCAAGTAGGTAAGGAAAATGACTAGGAGACCACATTTCTATTAAAGTGAAAATTTAATTACCGGTGCGAATTCCCCTCAGTGTAAGTGAGAGGAGAAATAAAGGAATGACAGACATCAGGACCGGTGTTTTGCTGTTCCTCAAAACAACACTGCGTCTGAAACCCTCCTCACCGTGAGTGGCGCACACGTTACTCCTTAATGAGTCGTAACACCTGGCGCCCGCTTAGCGCGAAGACGTGCGCATAGCGACATCTAGTGGCCTTATCCAGTTACAACACACTCTTTGCTGTCGCGTTTGCTTGAGAGTTGCATTTGATGTTGTACACGTAAAGAAAAGCTTGTTTATGATTGAAAAATGTATGGATGTGATATCATAAAAAAAATCTCATGAATAACAATAGCCTTGTTGGATTGCAATAATAATATATTTTAATTCAGGAGGCACATATCAAGTTTCTAAAAATCACAAAGTGTTAAAAAGTTTTAAAAAAAGTAGGAAAACATTTGACACATGAATGATGCATCTATGGATAGAAAAGTTGTCGTACATCTTGTAGGAGTTGAGGTACATCTCAATGAATTGTCCTTCAAAGTAAAGGCGCTAATATGACCTTCATCACTCAAAGATTGTCTTTTTTCTTACGGACATTGTAGCAAAGATGTGCCAGTACAAGAAAAAATCGCAGTTAAACCCCCCCCCCCCCCCCCCCCCCCCCACCCCCTCACACCACGACGTAGTCACATGACCACCTCGCTGTATATTTACTCAAAGTGCAATGATCTGAGATAGAAGAAAATTCAGTTCAGGAGTATTTGATTTGGAGCGGTAGGCTAATGTTGGCTAGCCTGGAAATCCAGACACACATCTAGAAAGTTGTAAGGTTTGGCAACGAGTAATGAAAATGGCCCAACTCGAGGGGCGGCACCAAGCATGTATTTGAAAATATCACTGCACGCCATTGGATCACACTATGACCAATCAGTATCCAGACCAGCGGAGCTAACCAATAGATAAGACTCTTGCCGCATCCGGTCGGAAAAACAGCAACGCTTTGGCCCGCCTATATCAGATACACCGATGTGATTGGTTAATGTTCGGATCCATGTGACTCGCTGAGCAATTTCAAATTGTGCTCTCGCGAGAACTCCGGATGTCCAGGGTAACTATAGACCACATTCTTAGTACAATCAACATATTGACTTTTCATTTCCCGCGGACGATGGATGATTTATAATCATAATTCTTCCCAATGCCCGAATTTGGATTAAAATTCGAAACCAAAATGAAAAACGATAAATACCATTCCTCAAAAAACGTATCTGAAAATACTTTAATACAGAAACAAAGTAGAGAAAAACTAAAGCCTAACAACACAGTGCTTTCATCAGCTATAATACCACACATTGTGAACGACAAACGCAGTGACACTCCGTTCCGAGCGAGCCATCGGGGAGAGTCGGAGGGAGGGGCTCCGCGTGCGTTGTGTCAGGTGACCAGGCTGGCGCCCCCGTCTGTCGGCGTGAGGAACTGCACCTTGGGGATGGCGAGGGCTGTGTTGTTCCTGCGCACGTTGCCGCTGCCGGCGGCGCCCTGGCGCATGGAGTTGTTGCGGCGCATGGAGTTGCGCTTGCGCAGGGAGTTCTGATGCGACAGCTCGCTCTTCTGCAGCGTCTGGATGAGGATCGACGGCTTCTCGTCCAGCTCTCTGGCGCTGCAGCGCGGCGTCGCCACCTGGGGGCGGACGCACCACACTGCGCCTTAGCATTGGGCTAGCATCGTTTTGGATTGTTTTATAGAAATAATGATTTAACAATTTTTTTTTCAACTCAAATTCGTAGTTCTGTTGATTCACATTGGCGAGCTACGTATGCAATGATTAAGAGGACTTTAGGAATTGTTCTCCATCCACAACCAGCATAACGTTTACCTTAAACCTTATAAGCAGTGATTAAAATCATTCAAATGTATTATGAATCAAAAACTAAAAGTACACAAGTAAGTAAGAAAGTAGAAGGAGTTGGTTGTCACATAAGGTCAAGGTATTTCTTACGATTATCCCTCACATCAAATACATAAAAAACATTACAACTACAAGTATACCGTATCAAAAGTGTGACAGTCAAGTCGTCGGGAGCAGTCAGGGTGAGAGGTGCCTTGCTCAGGGACACTCTAGCCAGGAGGAGCCGGGGATTCTAACTAGCAACCTTGCGGTTATAAGACAACCCTCTCTACCTCATGAACTACTGCCTCCCGTAAGTAAGTATGTAGTACTAAGTAAAAAGTAAAGTAACTAAGTAAAAAGTACAAATGAGTCAGGGTATTTACTTTCCATTATCCCTCCGAAAATTAAACAAGTCCAAGTTCCCCGAGCGGAGCAGTCCACTACTACTACTCCTACTACTACTACCTTGACGGTGTTGCCGAACTTGGAGTAGTCCACGGAGTAGACGCCCTCCTCCTCGTTGACGATGGGCACGAAGCGGTGGCCCCACTGGATCTCGTCCGAGATGTAGGAGGTGCGGGCCTGCGTGGTGATGCCCGTGGTCTCCACCACGCCCTCCAGGATCACGATCACCTCCAGGTCGCTGCACTGCAGCTCCATGGCCGACAGGTCGTACAGCGGGCTTGGGGGAGAGGGGCGAGGGGGAGAGGGGGAGAGGGGCGCAGGGGGGAGAGGGGGAGAGGGGGCGAGGGGGCGAGAGGGAGAGGAGGGGAGAGGGGGGAGGGAGAGGTGTAAGCTCCACCCACTTCTCACATTTTTGGTTTTGTATGTTTTGTATTTTACGTGTTTTTTAGTCTTAGCTCATTTTTCGTGCGTTTGTGTGGACGCGTAAACTCTTGTTTTTAATTGATTTAGTTTCATAATGTTTCATCGTTTCACCTGAAGTCCTTAAGGTAGAGGGTGCATCATTTTGTGGCATTTAGCGAAACGGACTTGGAACGGAAATAGGATATAAATGATTTATATAATATAAAAGTGATATGTATATTTATATACAAATGAAAATATGTGTGTACCTGTGTGTACCTGTGTGTACGGGTTTGTGTACTTTGATGTGTGTGTGAGCCTGCTTGTGTGTGTGTATGTTCTCGGTGTGCGTGCGTGTGTGCGGACCTGTTCTTGTCGATGGTGTGGCAGATGATGAGTGGCGCCAGCAGGAACAGGGTGTTGCTGGCCACAGCGCTCTCCGTCTGCAGGTCGATCTGGTGGATGGGGATCACCTCCCCTTCGGGGGTGGTGGTCTTCTTCACCACCTTGGGGGGGGGGGGGGGCACAGGACCGGGACAGCAGTGCATTAGGCTTGAGGACCACCAGCGGAGGGCCCAACATTCACCACTGGTAATGGACTGCATTTATACCGCGCTTTTCTAACCAGTGCCCGCTCAAAGCGCTGTACAACATCGTCCTGACGTTCAGCCATTCATGCACACATTCACACACCGGCGACGGAGGTGGCCACCACGCAGGGCGACAGCCGGCTCGACGGGAGTAATCAGGGGGAGGCGTCTCGCTCAGGGGCAACGCGACAGTCTAGGAGGAGCCGGGGATCGAACCAGCAACCTTCCGGTTGCCAACCTACCGACTGAACCGTTGATTTGGTTCGGTAAAATAACCAAAACATTCTCATTGCTGTGTCGAAAGACAAACGACAAATTGAACATATTCCACCATTGATATTGTTTATCAATGCAGTCAAACATTATAATGAGAGATCCGTAGTTATGAAGCCGACAAGGCATGGAGGTATGAATAAGAACACCTTTACACAAACCCCTGTAGTTTGTGTTTTGGACACAAGGGGGCAGTGTAGGCTACCAGTGATTTGAGTTGAATTCCACCTGCGTTAATTAACTCATTCGACTCACCTGTGTAGTGTGTACTTAAGTCCTCAGATTTTCTTTTTTTTTTTCTCTTTAAAGTTGTAACTGGTTTCCTCCAGTTTGTAGGACGGCCTACGTCCCACCTCTGCCTTAACGGCCAATCTCATTTCTCTATTTTACCCCTTCCCCTTCCCCTTGCCCCTTCCCCTTGCCCTACGTCTTGGCCCTTGAAACAGAGTGTTAAGGGCTAGGGGTAACAACATACCCCTATGAATTGAGACAACACTCGTTACGGTTACGTCATCATACATCGTCGCTAGCTGGCTGCACGTCACCAGAGGCGACAATTGTTGATTGAAGATGCCGGTTGCGCAGTGTATTGTGGGTACCCCTTGGGTTTCAAGTAAGCTCCCGATCTTACTTGGTTTTAAGGGGTATCTACCCCTTGCCCTTATCCCTACCCCTCGATCAAAATGAGAATTGAGATAGCCCTTCGTCTCAAGGGCACGCGCAAAACCAAGGGGAAGGGGGAAGGGGTAAAATAGAGAATTGAGATTGGCCGTAAGTCTATCTTACTTCAAACCATTCGATCCAGTGTCTCCCCTCTCTGTCCACTCCTGCCCACCCTGACGCTACCGGCCTGAGCCCTCGGGCAACCAATCACAGCAGAGCACCACGGTAGGGGGCGGGGCGTACCTGCAGCCGCACGGCGGCCCCTATGATCATGCTCTTGCGGAGGTCCCCGATGCGCGTCATGAAGCAGAGCCGGTTGTTCCTCACGGCGATGACGGCGTGCCGGCTGAAGATCAGCGTCTCGGCGCGGCGGTTGGACTGCGCCGTCTTCATGAAGATGCAGCCTGGAGACGCGCGCGGGGGGGGGGGTTATTATTTTGGTAAATTTTGATATCACGATTCAAATGATTCTCCTTTGAGTTTGAAAACACGATGCATTATTCAGCGTTTCTATCCAAAAAAAAGCACTTTGTAAATGGGAACTTAAATAGGTCGAATAGAAAAGGTTCAAATTGAAAATAATGTACAAATATGTATCCAGCTGCTATCTATATCCATCCAAGATGGATATAGATAAAGATCAGGGTATAAGAGAGCTCCCTCATACTCTGTCACAACTGTTTCTCTGCGTATATGTGCTGTTACTGTTACAAGATGTGTCGCGTGGTTGCTGTCAGTAACGCCAAGTGGCCCCCTAGTGGACATTAAAGAGATTTTCTTTTCAGATTTTTGCACTACGCACGAGGGTTGATCAATGGATTTCGAACAGCATTAAGTTGGCCCATATTAAACTAATGGGGTGCTGGTAAGTGTGTTTGTCTCCCAGTCGAGAGGTTCTGGGTTCGAATCCCAGTGTCTGTAGTCTACCTGTAGATGATTCTAAAGTTTAGACTCACAAATTTGCAGAAGAGCGAGAAACAGGAAACAGCATACCAACCTGCTTCATAATTAAATTAATTCATTGAAGAGATTTCAATGAGACAGTCAACCAAATAGTAAAGATGTGTCTTCCGATTAAATGTAGTGATACACACTATTCTCCCTATTCTCTTTCAATAGGAGTCCCCTTTGAAAGGATTAGCACATTGTGTTATTGGTTATTATGTCTATATATTTGAAATGTTTTGTCTCAAACTGTTCAACTGCAGAAATGCTTTTCACAGTAAAAGTAAATCTATAAATAATTTTCTATTAATACTTTATAAAAATGCATATAAATGGCCCAGTAGGCTACAAATTTGCAGAAGAGGGAGAAACAGGAAACGGCCTCTAGATAGCGGTGGGGGTCCCCATCTCCCGCGACCCTCTCTCCACCCTCTCCTTCCCTACCCAGCATGATGGCGTTGATGATGAGCCCGACGATGTTCTGGATGATGAGCACCGCGATGGCCGTGCCGCACTCCTCGGTGATCATGCGGCCCCCGAAGCCGATGGTCACTTGCACCTCGATGGAGAATAGAAAGGCCGAGGAGAACGACCTGGAGGTGGGAGAGGCCGAGAGAGGGGGGCAAGAGAGACCCACAGAATGGATTTACTTTAATTGATCGAAAGTTAGAGATCAACTTAATGTTGTCGATATCGAACTGTAAATAAAATAAAAAAAACATGTTCTTTGTGTTTTCTCTGTGGTTTCCACTGCCAGGGTTTTACACAGACGCGGTGAGGGGTAAACTAGTTTATTGACTCACTTGACGTTAGTGACGCACTCGGTCCGGTTCGCACGGTCCTGGTTCAGATCCCCGTGGCCGAACGCCACCAGCCACCAGGTCATGGCGAACAGCAGCCAGCTGCTCACGAACGTGGTGGTGAAGATGACTAGGGTGAAGCGCCATTTCAGGTCCACCAGGGTGGTAAACACGTCCTGCAGGAAGCGGCCCTGCTCGCGGATGTTCTTGTGCGCCAAGTTGCAGGAGCCGTTCTTGGCGATGAAGCGGGCTTTGTTCACCCGGTCCCTGAACACCGGCTTGCGGGGCATCCGAGAGGCAAGCCCCGGTAGTCCGAACTCCTCCGGGATGATGCTTTTTCGGGCCAACATCTTGAGTCTGGACTCGACGTTCCTAAATCCCGTTCACCTCGTTGGGCCACCTGATGCGGAGTCCAGAATGACGGCCGGGTCCCAAAAACTCGCTCTCACCTGCACCCATAAAGCACTAAATGATGAAATAATCCGCATTTCAGAGACATGTTCTGCAATCTCTCACCGCATTTGGGTAGTGACTGTTTGAAAAAAAATGAAAAAACGGCGAGGCTCTCCGAAAGAAAACTTCGACGCGTCCAGCTCCGCTTCCACCATAAAGTTGCTCCCGAGTTCAGTGGAGTTTCCAGGGCGCCTTCTACCCAACGGCGGTGCTGACGGAGGCGGGCTGACGGAGGAGCATGGGCGGTGTGGCTCTGGGTTGCTCCGACCTCACTTTATCAATATTGTTTCAGGAGATTGCAGGTGTTTTTTGTTGTGTTTGTTTGCGATGGGATTTAATAAAAGGTAACAATGAAGCGTGTATCATAAATGAACGGAATTGTACAACAATTTGGTGGCGTAGGCTGTTACAGAAATAACTACGTGTTTTTTTTAGGATTTTCCAAACTTGGCTGCGTTTGAAGGCGCGCATCGTTGACTTGTGTGGAGATGTAGTCTGTAGGTGGCGCTGTTTCATCACTTATGGTGTTTGTGCGTCAAGCGTCTGCATGGTGAAAGCCCACCAAACGGACTACCCGTTGGCTCATCATCATAGATGTTTTGGGTTGGATATTATTATATTTGAGAAAGAAAAGTTAACTCCCGGAAATCAATGCTTTTTATTTATTGAAAAGAGGCACACTTTGTTTGAATGAATCGAGTTGAAATAATGTATATAGTATACACATACAAATATATACATGTATATAGTTAACAAAGTAATGAAGAGAAGTTAGAAAACTGACTGTTTGTAAATCATTTAATAGTTTTAACAGTCAACGGGTCATTTGAAAAACAACAATGAATCGTATAAATATCAAAGTTGTGACACTATATAGGCTATGCATAGTTGTGTGTGTTGGGGTGATTGCATGATGAGGGGGTATCTAGGCATACATGCAAGGCTGTGGTTTTGGGTGGTAGGGCTATACTGACATCATTCCCACCCAGGATACTGATTGGATCAGTGTTAGCATGTAGAATACTATAATAAAGGCCATTAACACATTTATCTCAATGGCTTCTTGTCCGATGTTATACTACTGCAAACATTGTACTGTGATTAACAACTTCACAAAAGGGCGAGGATGAGTCCCAGAATCAAAAGCACGTGTGTAAAATCATTTGATCTTCTCTTTGCTGCCAATTCGCACAACGAAGAGTTTACATACCCTGTGATGATCAAGAGACCACCTCGAAATAGGGAGGAGGGAGAGGGATTCAAGGGGATAGATATAGATAACGATCAGGGTAAGGAGAGCTCTCTCAAACACCGAACACAGCTGAGGAAACCACATGAACTCAGTAAAAGTATCATCCTGGGTTTATAACTGTGGAGGAGATCGGATGGGAAGAGAGCCATCGCCTGTCACCGTTTGGGCGGTCAGAGACACTGGAGTAGTATTAGTAGTATTCTGTCTCTCTTCCTCTGTGTTAGTCGTTCTTTTTTTTTTTGCTCTTTGCTCAGAGGACAGGGTGGAGGGGCTGCCGGCCAATAACAAGACACATTTGGCAGAGAGACGTGACCCCATCGCCAAACACATACACACACACACACACACAGACGCACGCACACAGTCACGTACAAACAACAAAGGATGGGACATGTTATCAAACACTTGTAGACATGATTCTGAGAAATATATTGAAAGAAAATATGTTCTTATACAGAGGAATACACGGACAGAAAACATTCACGTGCAGACACACACACAATCACACAGGAGCAGACAAACACACACACACACACACACACACACACACACACACACACACACACACACACACACACACACACACACACACACACACACACACACACACACACACACACACACACACACACACACACACACACACACACACACAAACACAAATGTAGGTGAAACAAACATGACCGAGGAAATTCTAAAAAGGTTACAAAAACAACTAAAAACAATAACATAGTAATGCAGTTGTTGGCTTTATCTCGATTGTATCCAACATCTGCTTTCACACACTTCAGGGCAGAACACATGGGACAAAAGCAGTCTCCTCAAAGAACACAATCATATCTCAAGCTGAAACATCCGACACCATTTCGAATATAAAAACAAACCATACAGTTTAAAAGTCATCGGTAAAAAAAATACAAATCCAGTCCCACACTGTGATACGCACTCCTCTGAGCCGGGGGGGGGGGGGCGTGTCTCAGACAGTGGGAGGCAGGGACGGAGGGTCCATCGCTGGCTAGAGTTACTTCCGTTGCCAGACGTCCCTGCGCTGGATACTGTCCTCTGAGAGTCTGCTCTGGTGATCAGAGCTGACGTCCAAAACCCAGGAGGAGGATGAACCACACGCAGGCCAGCGAGAGACGGAGTAACGTACCGGTGCTGCAGTCTAAAGTTCCATAGACCATTTATGATTATTATTATATTATTTTTATGGTATAAATGTGAGATTCCTGTAGTTTAAGTGTCTGGAAGAGCCTATATATTACGCCAGGTGTGATGTTGAATTGCCGTTTAAAAGCCATTACAAGACCGTCGCTGTAGTGACTTCACGTGGGGTTGGTGAGTTAATAAACTGCTCTATAAAAAAGCCAGTACAAATTCATAATAAAAAGCCGATATAGAAACATACTCACACTGGGTTGTTGTTGAGATATGGCTTGTTTTGTCCCCTGACTGACAGTTTAAAGCTTCTATGCGCTATAAAGGACATAATAACGATGTGATCTGAGACTCAAAAGGAGCGTTATCAAACACAAGCCTAATTATCCCTCCGCCATGTAAAAGCAAAAAAAAACAATTTTCTTGCCACTCAGCCAACAGATCAAACGTTCGTCAAACACTGAAAGTATATGTACAGATATGAAGACACAAAAAAAGAAAAAAGGGTTATAATGACTCTGTAGAAATACAGGTGTATATAAAATAATGTTATCTCGGGAGGGATGGATAGCTAGTACCCAGGGTCCCAGAGAAGTTGGGTTTCAGCAACGCACGAAGGCAGACAGACAGGGGGGGTCCACCGGCTCTCACAGGAGTCTCTGGCGGGGTACCCTACAGTGTTCGCACTAGACAGGCCACAGAAACAAAAACAAGTGCTAAGCTAACGGCTAGCAGTGATGCTAGCCGAGCGCCAATCCTGCTGTAGCAGGAAGAGCTGTGTATATTAATTAAGAAATGATAAAGAATAAGGTTTTTGGTGTGGAAATAATATGTTGCTGTATACTGTTAGTCCCTTTGTACCGTGAATAAGGCTGTTTTTTGACATCTGTTCAGTTCACTGGACTCAATACAAAGTTCTGTACTAGTAATGTTCATTCGTGTTGAAACATGATGTTTAAAATGAAATACACAACAGGCAAAGGACTAATTTCACGTCATTCAAATCCTTATCAAGAGGTTTTGCTTTTGGATTGAGAGGTTGAAGTTGCGGTTTCAAATCAATCAATAATCAATAGAACCCCGACATATTCCTACACGCCAAAACTAGGAGGAACATTCCAGTTTCAGGAAACAAAAGTCATCCCTAATATTTTGGGTTAGTTCATTAATGTTTTCTGAATTTACAATTTCGAAAATGCAAAAGTGCTTGTTGGACATGTAGGACTTTAATTTTCTGAAGCAGGAAGTTCTTATCTTGGACCAAAACCAGGACTTTGAAGACTAGTTTACTCCGTGGCCTGTGACACACCTGTGATTATAAACGTGTTGAAAAGAGGCTATATGATCTGATATGAGACATAACAAAAGGTTAATACTTTAAATAAGACGATATATAAAACGCTCAAACCCCAGAAAATACTTCAACGAATAAATCAACCGGTTCCTTGAACTAACAATTAACAATGAATGGATTAATAAACCAATCACTGCATTCATCAATCTTTTTTTTTTGTCTTTGACAGTGACACATGAAATCATAGACATCATCAATAAATCAATAAAAAAAAACTTCAATAAAAAAAATGGCTTGAGGGTCCGGGCCCCGTATTCCCTGGGGGGGGCTTCGTGACGTTACCGCCCCTTTAAACAAGATGGCTGACAACAGGTTCCATCTCCGGGGCGATGAAGAGCATACGTCGGGGAATTGGGCGGGGAGGAGTACGACTAACCGAACGACCGGCTCGTCTGTTCTGTTCGACCCGGACCGGCCGTCCCAGACGGGATCCAACAAACCCGGGAAACAGGTTAAAGAATCCACGCGGAAAGAGCGTTGAGCGCTAATCGTACCGTAGGCCGGTACGCTCCGAGGTTTTTTTCCGTTCCTACATGTCGGCGCGGACGAAGGAGGCGAACATGCTGTCCTCTTGCTGCAGCAGAGTCTCGGGTTTGTCGTACTCCAGGATGTTCCCCCTCTTCATCACGATGACCAGGTCGGCCTCCAAGATGGTGTGGACGCGGTGCTGCACACGCACACACACACACCACACACACACACACACGCACACACACACACAGGCACACACAGACACACACACACACGCACACGCACACACACACGCACACACACGCACGCACACAGACACACACACACACACACACACACCACACACACACACACACACACAGCACACACACACCACCACACACACACACACACACACACACACACACACACACGCACACACACACACACACACACACGCACACACGCACGCACACAGGCATACACGTGCGCACACACGAAACATCAACACACACACAAACACACAGAGGAAGAAGAATCATTAATGTGTACAGGCGGGTTTTTTACAAGATTTGAACGACATACAACAGACATGACACACCAGTCATTCAACGAGGAACAACATGCAGGATTGTTTCTTTGAGTCTCTAAATTGATGGAATTAAGCTCTTACACATTAAGTGGCGTCCTCATGTTCAAGCCCTGAAGCTTCAGCCATTTTGCTTCTCACAAACCCACAACTGCTTTTAAAACGTTAAAATCGGTAACTTTTCCTAATGCGTCGCTGAATCAACCACAGTAGACCATGCAATGTAGCGCTGAACCCCAGAGCACAAGAGATAGTCCGGACTAGTGCGGTCTGCTCTGGTCTGGTTTACACTGGTCTTGGTCTAGGGTGGTCTGGTCTGGTTTACGACTGGTCTAGTGTGCTCTGGTCTGGTCTAGTGCAGTCTGGTCTGGTCCGGTCTGGTCTGGTTCCGACTGGTCCAGTCTGGTCTGGTCTGGTCTGGTCTTGTCTGGTCTAGTCTGGTCCAGTCTAGTCTAGTCTGGTCTGGTCTAGTCTGGTCTGGTTTAGACTGGTCTAGTCTGGTCTGGTCTGGTCTAGTCTGGTCTAGTCTGGTCCAGTCTAGTCTAGTCTGGTCTGGTCTAGTCTGGTCTGGTTCCGACTGGTCCAGTCTGGTCTGATCTGGTCTGGTCTTGTCTGGTCTAGTCTGGTCCAGTCTAGTCTAGTCTGGTCTGGTCTAGTCTGGTCTGGTTTAGACTGGTCTAGTCTGGTCTGGTCTGGTCTAGTCTGGTCTAGTCTGGTCCAGTCTAGTCTAGTCTGGTCTGGTCTAGTCTGGTCTGGTTTAGACTGGTCTAGTCTGGTCTGGTCTGGTCTAGTCTGGTCTGGTCTGGTCTAGTCTGGTCTGGTCTGGTCTGGTCTGGTCTGGTCTAGTCTAGTCTAGTCTAGTCTAGTCTAGTCTGGTCTGGTCTGGTCTGGTCTGGTCTAGTCTGGTCTGGTCTAGTCCCGTCTGGGGTTTAGTGCGGTAGGCGTGCAGGCAAGGGGTCTGTCTGGTACCAACCGGACGGGGTGCCAGAGGCAGCGAGGGCCACGGCCCCCCAGACTCCAGGCCCCTGGGGCGCCTCCCACTCCACAGGGAGAAGAAGAGAGAACTGAAGGAGGGAGGGAGGGAGGGAGGGAGGGAGGGAGGGAGGGAGAGAACGAGGGAGAGAGGGAGAGAGGGAGAGAGCGAAGAAGCCCCAGCTGAACAAAAGGGGCAAGAAACGGAAAGTGAAGAGGGGTAAAAAAGAGGAAGAGGAAAGCACCGCAAGGGCAGGTAGGAGAAAAGGGGGTGAGTAAAAAAGAGAAGGGAGACGGAGGGCGGAGGGCGGCCCCCAGCGGGGCGGGGGGGGCTACTTGTGGCTCCGCACTAGCGCCCTGAAGAGGCTGTCCTCCTGGGCCAGCAGGGCGGCGGCAGAGTCACACTCCACCAGGATCCCAGAGGAGAACACCAGCACCTGCTCCGCCGCCGTGATGGACGACACCAGGTGCTGCTCCGCCGCCGTGATGGACGACACCAGGTGCCTGGGGGGGGGGGGGGGGGTGGGGGGGGGGGGGGAGGAGGAGGAGGTGATGGAGGAGGTGGTGGAGGAGGAGGTGGTGGAGATTGAGAAGGGGTGGGGTGGAGGAGGAGGTGGTGATGGAGGAGGAGGTGGAGGAGGTTGATATGGAGGAGGTGGAGGTGGTGGAGGAGGTGATGGAGGTGGTGGTGGTGGAGGAGGAGGTGGTGGTGGAGGAGGAGGTGGAGGTGGTGTTGGTGGAGGAGGTGGAGGAGGTGGTGGTGGGCGGGGAGGAGGGATGGGGTTGGAGGTGGTAAGACAGAAGGAGGAGTGTGAGTAGAGGAGGTGGAGGAGTCGATGGTAAGACAGGCAGAGGGGTGTGGGTGGAGGAGGAGGTGGTGGTGAGACAGGCAGAGGGGTGTGGGTGGAGGAGGTGGTGGGGGTGAGACAGAGGGAGGCGGGGATGGGGGTGAGACAGGCAGAGGGGTGTGGGTGGAGGTGGTGGTGGTGAGACAGGCAGAGGGGTGTGGGTGGAGGTGGTGGGGGGGTCGAGGACAGATTGGACGAAGGACGCAGAATGGAAGACAAGCGACGGAATGAAAGATAGGAGCAATGAAACCCATTATGAGGGAGGATGGAGGGAGAGAGAGGGAGGGAGAGGGAGGCATGGGGGAGGAGGATTACAACATGGATAAGGGGGAGACAGGAAGTGGAGAGAGAGAGAGAGAGAGAGAGAGAGAGAGAGAGAGAGAGAGAGAGAGAGAGAGAGAGAGAGAGAGAGAGAGAGAGAGACAGACAGAGAGAGAGACAGACAGACAGACAGGAGAAGACAGACAGACAGACAGACAGACAGACAGACAGACAGACAGACAGACAGACAGACAGACAGACAGACAGACAGAGAGAGAGAGAGAGAGAGAGAGAGAGACAGAGAGAGAGACAGAGAGAGAGAGAGAGAGAGAGAGACAGAGAGAGACAGAGAGAGACAGAGAGAGCAGAAGGGAGTAAGAGAGAGTTCATGAAACAGACAAGACCAGACCAAGGCACAGAGAGAGAGGGAGGGAGGGAGAGAGGGGGAGGGAAGAGAGGGGGAGGGAGAGAGGGGGAGGGAGAGAGGATTAGGTGGGTGAGTCTCAACAGAGAGTGAGTTTTGAATAAAGGTTAAAGTGTTTCTAAGCAAGGGTTCAAATTCATCTCATCAGGAATGTTGCAAATCAATTACAAGTGATATAAGCTAAATTAGAATTGATTCTAACAATCAATTAGAATTGATTTCAACAGTGCTTGGTGTGTAAATGATGTGTAATTCTAACAGGACATGTGTAGAATCAATTTATTCTAACATGATTTGGTGTATAGGTTTTATGATCTATATTTTGTCTGTCCTGTATCGATGGACTTGATCGTATCAAACCAACCCAATTGAATAACCAGGAAACTACGGCTAATTCCCCTGAATAGAAGAACCCCAATGTTATGGAAACAGTACTAGGAGCGAATTGTAAACCCCCTCATTTGACCAGGAAAAGAAATTAGAAAGAGTCAGAGTACGGCGACGTTAGGACACGACAGAAAAACACCGAACAAGAAGTGAGTTTAGGGAAAGTTGCTCAATCACTGAGTTGGGAAAGAAGAGTTTGATCTCAGGACGAGAGAGAGAGAGAGAGAGAGAGAGAGAGAGAGAGAGAGAGAGAGAGAGAGAGAGAGAGAGAGAGAGAGAGAGAGAGAGAGAGAGAGAGAGAGAGAGAGAGAGAGAGAGAGAGAGAGAGAGAGAGAGAGAGAGAGAGAGAGAGAGAGAGAGAGAGAGAGAGAGAGAGAGAGGGGGGGACCAAGGACGTAGCGTTTATCTGCATCCATCTCCCCAGGGAATGAAGTGATTTATGGACATCAAGCCTTTAGCCCGCGCTCGCATAATGCCTCCATTAACCCTGGGCAGCAGCGGTCTACCAGCTATCTGTGATCGACGACGCAGGGTCGATCTTCCCCAGGCGGCGCAGACTGGTAGCTGGCGCTTTAGAGGAGTCTGACAGATGACTGAATCTAAACGTGATCCAACGCTCTCTCTAAGTATCGCGCGCTGCTGCTCGGTCATTGGCTCGTTCA
>OLKM01000226.1:258771-263771 GCA_900291075.1 Melanogrammus aeglefinus
CTGGTTACCTTCTGCCCAGGCTGATGGACTGCGTGGACTGCATTTAAACCGCGCTTTTCTAACCAGTGGCCACTCAAAGCGCTTTACGATATCGCCTCGCATTCACCCATTCATGCACACATTCACACCGCGACGGTCGTGTCAACAACGCTAGGCGACAAGCCAGCTCGTCGGGAGCATTCAGGGTGAAGCGTCTTCAGGGTATCTGCAGGTTTCAGCAAGTCAAATTTAAGACATGTTAAGACCTTTTTAATATCCCCTTGAAGGAAATTTAAGACCAAAAACACGCGATGGTGAGGGGTTGGCTACAGACGCGAGCCAACTTCGGAAACGGACGTCTTCCAGCCAACTGTCCTTGAATTTGCACCTACCCATTGTCTCAGACTAGCTAGCAAGCGCCCAGATAATCGTTTATATATGCAGCTAGCAAGAAAGAGGACTCTCTACATGTCCTTCCTGAAAAGTCACTCGAGAAAAATTAAATAAATAGTCCTGCCCCGACAAATTTAAGACCTTGAGTTACAGTATTTAAGACCAGCATATGACATTTGTAACGAATTTAAGACTTTTTAAGGCCTTAAATTTAGAAACAAGAATTTAAGACTTTTTAAGGATGCGCGGACACCCTGGTCTTGCTCAGGGACACCTCGACACTCCGGGGATCAAACCAGCAACCCTCCGGTTACGAGTGCGGTAAACCGCTCTGCCTCCGAAGTCACATGTCGCCCGCGATGGATGCGCGTCTCTCTGGTTACCTTCTGCCCGGGGTTGATGTAGGCGTTGACGTGCTTGAGGACGGGCTTCAGCATGGGGTCGTAGCGCACGCTCAGACCCTGGATCTTGATCTCTCCCGTCTGGGGCCAGTCTTCCGGGACCTGGTTGGCGTCTGGGAGCACCAGAGGGAGAGGGATGGAGGGAGAGGGAGAGAGAGATGGAGGGACATGGAGAGAGAGAGACGTGGAGGGAGAGGGAGAGAGTTAGAGAGATACAGAGAAGTGCTGCCATGCAGGTTGAGGGGTATGCAGACATTTTGAAACAAAGCTACTGTGGGAGAAAGAGAGAGCGAGAGAGAGAGAGAGAGAGAGAGAGAGAGAGAGAGAGAGAGAGAGAGAGAGAGAGAGAGAGAGAGAGAGAGAGAGAGAGAGAGAGAGAGAGAGAGAGCGAGAGAGAGAGCGAGAGAGAGAGAGAGAGAGAGAGAGAGAGAGAGAGTTAGGAAAATACAGAGAGGCTCTTGTGTCTCCCTGCGACTAGAATAGGAATCAAAGCTTTACATTTATCAATCTTTTAATTATTTTTAGAGAGAGAGAGAGAGAGAGAGAGAGAGAGAGAGAGAGAGAGAGAGAGAGAGAGAGAGAGAGAGAGAGAGAGAGAGAGAGAGAGAGAGAGAGAGAGAGAGAGAGAGAGAGAGAGAGAGAGAGAGAGAGAGAGCTAGGGAAAGAGAGCGAGACACAGGGAGAGAGGGAGAGCGAGAGAGTGAAAGCAAGAGCGAGAGAGACCTAGCTTTTGGCACATTATATACAGCAAAGGCACTGGGACACGCGTTGTCTATACACATTATTCCTCGCTCGCCTCCTCCTTTATGAACACAACGTTGTGGGCGATTGATTGGCTTCAGCTGTGGCATTAAGCTGCACCACAACAGACACGACAAGCGCCGGAACAACAGTGACAGAGTACTCTCCCAGGCGTTACTGTGATCATGGGCATTAACATATGTGAGACCCAGTACACAACGACACGTTCAGCTATCATCCAAAGAACTTCACCATGACTAGTGTTAACATGAAACTCATAATCATAATCACTGTGGCTTCCCTGTTGAAGTGAGTGTTGTAATAAATATAAATTGTCCTAATATTTCGGGAAATATTTCTTGAATCTCCCCCTCGTAACAGTAGTTAAGGAGCTACTCCTAAACTGTCTTTTGAAATCAAGCAAGTTTGTTTTAAATCGGTTTAAAACGAACTCGTAAATGCATCTAATTGAAAATTGTAACATGCTCAAGATAGATCAACATATTTCCAGAAGTAACATTTGAGCAACATGTGAGTTAAATAACGAATGTCTGTCAGAAGAGCTACATAAAGCATCATGATAATGTGCGGGGAAATGGTTATTTGTCGCTTGGCAACAGTCCATTCCTATTTGCGTTTGGCAGAGCCAAAAGAATGATTTCATTAACAAATCCTTATCTGTGTTCCCTTATTACTGTTAGCTAATAAACGGCGCTTGTACAAGCGTCGTGTGAAAGCAAAATCCCCCTTGAGGTCGCGCTGTTGTACTGAATATCGGCAGGGCTTTGGCCAATCACAGCCACGCTGGCATCCAGTATGGCAGCTTCAGAGCCCTCCTCAAGCACTTTAATGCCTGTTGAGCTGAGACACAGCAGTCCTGAGAGAGACTCTTACCCCCACAGTCCACAAGCACAGACAAGACTCTCCAAACAGGCCATCTCTGAAACAATAATACAATTTCTCGTTGAGATTTCTCATCGAGATTCCCATTTTCATTTCCATTGCATCCGTGCAATAACAGCCTTGTGTTCACATCCAAGCGACGCCACACAACGCACAACCCCCCCCCCCACAGGGCTGTCCTGGTTCGCACTGGGGACATTTCACCGGGGAACCGTCCAGCTGTGGTGTGTGCGTGTGTGTCTGCATGTGTGCGTCTGTCCGTGAGGGTGCGTATGTGCGTGTGTGTGTGCTCTTAAAGACGACACAGAGGCCGCGACCCTTTGCTCGCTTTTCCCCGACACGATCCTGGACACGTAGGGTGTTCCCGCTGTCGTCACCGCCGGGAAGTTTCCATGATGTCACGGAGGACGAGCTGGTCGAGTCCCTCGACTTATTTCCCCCCTCTCTCTCTCTCTCGTTCGTTCGCCCTCGGCCTGTTTATTGTACTACTCGAGGAGGAGATTCTGACGTCCGAAACGGTGGGGAGACAGAGGGAAGGACAAGGGGACAGCTTCGGGCCAATTCCTCACAAGAGGAAACATCCCTCGCTTTCCCGTCATCCTCTCTCTTCCCCCCCCCCCCTCGTCTCTCTCTCTCCCTCTCTACTTCTCTCTCTCTCTCTTCTCTCTCTCTCTCTCTCTTCTCTCTCTCTCTCTCTCTCTCTCTCTCTCTCTCTCTCTCTCTCTCTCTCTCTCTCTCCTCTGTTGTTTCGGCCCCACTTTAGTCCTCTCAGAAGTTCTCTTATCTCAACAGTCATCCTTAATCCTGACACATTTGTACTGTGCGTCACCATGTAAGAGGCACATCCCATAAACTCAAAACACGCGGACCGGCACATATCAAGAATGACACTCACTCTAACCCTAACCCTAACACACACACACACACACACACACACGCAACGCACACACACACACGCACACGCACACGCACACGCACACGCACACACACACACACACACACAAACACACACTAGCGACTATATATTATATCTTTTTTTAAATTTGTGCACCAAACGTGCCATCGATTTGAATTCCCCTTCAGTCCTAGGTCTGGGTCTGCGGTATGTTAGTGGGTTTCCTCCATCTAAACTTTCTGCGTCCAATCAGCGAACAGAGGGAGTGGCTGAGATCAACGACGTTAAAGTCAGCTCTCGTTGACAGACATCTTCACGCACGGTGATTGGTTTGTTTACAGCCTGCGCGCAACGTGATTCCCGGCCAAACGTTAGCGATTGGTTATGGCAGATCCAGAGTGGCACTGGGCAGATCCAATAGTTTTAAACTTCAACAGACACCCGCCTTCAAGTGAGTTAACATTTGTCAATTGAGTAGGTTCAGACTCTCTGTACAAATGAAATGAAGTACAGAGAGTCTGGTAGGACCAGGCTAGCCATCACGTGCACTCGGTTAGCAATGAACGACGTCGCAAACATTAGCATTGGCATCATTGATAAAAGACTACATTACCCATGGTTCCCTCGTAGTTCTCAGACTCGGTGCCCAGGAAGCTGTTGACCTTCTTCACGGCGGCCATTTGCACCTCCAAGGTCGGCCAGGTTCCTCACCACCCAGTTCAGGTAGTTGGTCACCTGGGAGGCGGTACAACATGCTTGGTGAGAAGACGTGGAACCTGCTCATAGCAGCCCCACACCTTAATTGATAACCTTGTTAAGGTGTGGACATGCTCTGAGTAGCACCACACCTTAATTGATAACCTCGTTAAGGTGTGGACCTGCTCTGAGCAGCCTCACACTTTAATTGATAACCTTGTTAAGTCTACAGGAGGCGGGGCTTCAGACCCCCAGGGGGTTTCAGTGGGGGGGTGAGGGGCTCACCGTGAGGGCGTAGGTGAGGCCCAGGCCCACCATACCCGCGGAGGAGCTGTAGGTGTTCTTGGGGTCCGTGGAGCTCCAGTTGGAGCTCCAGTTGGAGGTCCAGATGGAGGCGATCGCTGCCGTCAACACGATTACCGCTCCCAGGTAGTCCTGGAAGAGAGAGAGAGAGAGAGGGAGAGAGAGAGAGAGAGAGAGAGAGAGAGAGAGAGAGAGGGGGGGAGAGAGAGAGAGGTGCGGGTGGGGGGAGAGGGAAGAGAGAGAGAGAGAGAGCGAGAAGGGGAGAGAGAGAGACGAGAGAAGAGAGTAGAGGGGGAGAGAGAGACGAGAGAGAGAGAGAGAGAGAGAGGAGAGAGAGAGAGGAAGAGAGAGGGGGGGGAGAGAGAGAGAAAGGGAGAGAGAGAAGAGAGACAGAGAGAAGAGAGAGAGAGGGGGAGAGAAGGGGGAGAGATACAAGAGGAGAGAGATACAGAGGAGAGAGAGAGAGAGGGGGAGAGAGGGGGGAGAGATACAGAGGAGAGAGAGAGAGAGAGAGAGAGAGAGAGAGAGAGAGAGAGAGAGAGAGAGAGAGGAGAGAGGAGAGAGAGAGAGAGAGAGAGAGAGAGAGAGAGAGAGGAGAGAGAGGAGAGAGAGAGAGGAGAGAGAGAGAGAGAGAGAGAGAGAGAGAGAGAGAGGGGGAGAGACACAGAGATAGCAAGAGAGAGAGAAAG
>OLKM01000226.1:268771-312000 GCA_900291075.1 Melanogrammus aeglefinus
ACATGTGTAGGTGTGCGTGCGGGCGGGCGTGCGGACCTGATGGGGGCGTGGATGATCTTGTTGAGCAGGTTGTGGTGGAGGTTGGTGGCGGCCGACAGCCCCAGGAACTCCACGGTGAGGGAGGTGACCAGGCACAGAGTGATGCCCGCCCCGCACAAGATGGTGAACACCGGCAGATAGTAGGGGGCCTGCTGGGGGCACACACACACACACACACACACACACACACACACACACACACACACACACACACACACACACAGACACACACACACACACACACACACACACACACACACACACGCATGGACAAACACACATACCACACACAGGCGCAAATGCACCACAAACACAGACACACACAGGTACACACACACACGCAAACCCACACATACACACACACAACCCAAAACATACATGGTCATTATTATATTATTACAGCATAGCCTAGCACACCCTAGATCTAGTGTAACCTGGCAAATGGAGCACAGATGCCGTGGTATTTTTATACATTGTAGCATGGTATTCTGTGCTTTCTGCTTTTCGTTGACAAACGAGGCTAAAGATAGCATAGCATGCTATACAAAGCAGTACACAGCGTAGCATGCAATAAAAGCTATACTTTTGACTCACCAATTCAAAGTATGCTAGCCTAGGCTTTTTATGCTAACCTAATCATTCTACTAAGGCTAATCGTGATGCTAGGTTCATCTAGACAATGCATCACAAACTAGCTGAATCGCTACTGCACCTTTGGATCCAGAAGCACAGAGTTGTTTGCGTTCCCGATGGGTACAGTCCCGCCCGTCCACGCCGTTACGTTGGCGGCCTCGCTCTTAGCTGACGTCCACAGGGCCAGCCAGTAGTCGATGGCCACCATGACCGAGTGCTTGAGGAGCTTGGAGGCCACCATGAGGAAGACCATGAAGAACCCGCCGGAGGAGAGGTAACACCAGCACATCTGATGGGACGCATGGGGAGAGGAGATGGGGGTGAGTGGTTAGTACTGTCTTACCCTAGCTTTAGAATTGTCTAGCACCTTATCCTAGCTATCTTTAGCTTTGTGTAGCATCTTATCCTAGCTATCTTTAGCGTTGTGTAGCATCTTATCCTAGCTATCTTTAGCTTTGTGTAGCATCTTATCCTAGCTATCTTTAGCATTGTGTAGCATCTTATCCTAGCTATCTTTAGCTTTGTGTAGCATCTTATCCTAGCTAGGTTTAGCATTGTGTAGCATCTTATCCTAGCTATCTTTAGCATTGGGTAGCATCTTATCCTAGCTATCTTTAACATTGTGTAGCATCTTATCCTAGCAATCAATAGCATTGTGTAGACATCTTATCCTGGCTATCTTTGTTGTAAACAAGGAATTGGTCAATTTGCTTATTTATTGCTTGGCACTCGGTTCTATGAACACCCTTGTTGTTTCTTTCTTCTGACAAATTAACTAATTGTAAGTCACTTTGAATAAAAGCGTCTGCTGAATGCCCTGAAAGTAAGAGTAAATGGAGTGGTGTGATGGATGGGTGAATAGATGGAAGGTTTGAGGATGAATGGACTAATGGACTACTGGACAGATCGAAGGTCAGACAGATGGACGAATGGGTGCATGGATGGTTTGATGGTGGGATTAACGGCCCGTTGTATGGATGGATGATGGCCAGATGGAAGACAGGTGTGTAACGGGTGAATACCCTCCAAGGGATCTTGGATCGTCTGCTGGTCGTGGTGGACATGTTATCATCGTCCTCCTCCTCCTCCTCTTCCTCTGCCAGGGTCAAATCACGATATTAACCTTGTCAATATTTTCATTGGATTTATTCTCTTTTGTCATTGTTTTGATGCGCCCAAGTTCATTGCATACTCTTTTAAGACAGTGAGGAAGACGTGTCCTACCTTCGTCTTCGTCGTCGACCTGGTTTTTGGCCTCCCGGGAGTAGAAGGCCCTCCTCAGAGTCTTCCTCTCCAAAGCCGTCTGGCTGTCCAGCTCTGTGTCCTGGGCCCACAACCAAACACCACAACGTCATGTCGGGAATTCCCTTATTCCTCACAGAATGTTCCAGCACATAAGTCTGTCCCCTGAGCCCTTCTTTAAACCAGGAAACCCGGAAGCTGGGAGACGGATCAGTAGATATGTGGACTTAGGCATTACTTTCCTGTCCTGAATCAGAAAGTGAGGACTGTCCTCAACATAAAATTCATAAACCTAACGTGTGTGTGTGTGTGTGTGTGTGTGTGTGTGTGTGTGTGTGTGTGTGTGTGTGTGTGTGTGTGTGTGTGTGTGTGTGTGTGTGTGTGTGTGTGTGTGTGTGTGTGTGTGTGTGTGTGTGTGTGTGTGTATGAATGTGTGTGTGTGTATATATATGTGTATATGTATGTATGTATGTATGTATGTATGTATGTATGTATGTATGTGTGTCTGTATGTGGGGGTGTGTATGTGCATGCGTGTGTTTGTGCGTGTGTGTGTATGTCTCAGTTCATCAGGGTCTTCCAGTGTGTGTGTGTGTGTGTGCGTGTGTGTGTGTGTGCCTTCTCCAGCTCTGTGTCCTGCCGGTTCATCAGGGTCTTCCAGTGTGTGTGTGTGTACCTTCTCCAGCTCTGTGTCCTGCCGGTTCATCAGGGTCTTCCAGTGTATGTGTGTGTGTGTGTGTGTACCTTCTCCAGCTCCGTGTCCTGCCGGTTCATCAGGGTCTTCCAGTGTGTGTGTGTGTGTGTGTACCTTCTCCAGCTCTGTGTCCTGCCGGTTCATCAGGGTCTTCCAGTGTATGTGTGTGTGTGTGTGTACCTTCTCCAGCTCTGTGTCCTGCCGGTTCATCAGGGTCTTCCAGTGCTCGTAGAGCTCCACGTCGTGGGTCTGGATGTCCTTCAGAGTGCCCTCTCTCAGCACCGAGCCGTCCTTCATCGCTATGATCTGGGACACACACACACACACACACACACACACACACACACACACACACACACACACACACACACACACACACACACACACACACACACACACACACACACACACAGACATGTACACACGCACACACACAGGCACACACACACGTGCACGCACACATGTACACGCACACACACACACACACACACACACGCACACACACGTGCACGAGTGCACGCACACGCAGACACACACAAGCAAACACACACACACACACACACACACACACACACATGTACATACACAAACTCACAAACGTGCACAAGTGCATGCACGCACGCACGCATGAACACACAATCACACACACATACACACACACACCACACACACACACACACACACACACACACACACACACACACAAAGAAAAAAATTTATATGAATAAAATGACAAAATAAATGTTGATTCTTTGCCATATTTTCTCACCACCCACAAAGACGGTAGTTGTGGTATGTGTTGATGATAACCTGTGGTTCCTGCTACCGTGGCTCCCCTTTGGATGTGAATTAAAGGTTGTATCAGCGATTCTGGTTGCCCTGACTTCCGTTACGAGATTCCAAACAAACAGCGCCAGCTAGCCCCTCCCTCCCGTGTTTTGAAAATGATCATGGACGCGCATTTTCATGGACGTGCATGAAAATGCAACAGGAGTTTGTAGCTGCCACTTCGCGTGCCCGAGCGCGAAACGCCACAACACCCACCCCTTGTCTGTGATTGGTTGGAACACTGTTTATTTTGATTTTGAGGTGTTGGTAGTACCATTTGTTTTTGTGTGCGATCTCGGAGCCTAGGCTGCCTAGAGAGACGCGTTTTTTTGACAGCCTGCTTATGGGACGGGCAGCTAGCGGATTGTGAGGAAAAAAGCAGATGAATGTGATACTTTATGTTTCAATCAGAATCGCTGATACAACCTTTAACGAGTGTTAACCGCATCAGTATTCACGTGGTGATACCGTCACAGCAGGGGTGTAGTTGTTAGTCTTGTCCTCTAGATGGACCCTTGCTCACCTTGTAAGTCTTATTGATTGCACCTGAGTTCATTGGTACATTGATCTGCTGTCTGACGGTCCTGTCTGTGTAGCCTTGTCCTAACCCCCGGCCTAGTAGTTTATGTGATTAGCTGGTCATTAGTTCCTCAGTAAGTCAGGACCCTTTGCGTTTGATTTAACTGTTCTTAAAGTTGCTTTTTGCAACAAAATTTTCCCTAAATTAAATAGGTAAAAATTTGCTTAAACTTTTTAAACGTCAGTCTGAGCGGGGTCCAAATCCTAATTCCTTACAGTGATTGTACCTTATGATCCAGTGTGCCATCACTTTAACCTAATATCCAACTAATCAACTCTCATGATGGAGTCTGGAGTGTTTATCCCCCTCTTTGGGCTACATCACTCCAACAAAATGTTCCCCATTTTAAACAAATAACCGAGAAAATGCCCAAAGGCTGGATCTGCTGCCCCCCTCACCCAGTCAGCGTGGATGAGGTACTGCAGCTTGTGGGTGACCAGTACCACCGTTCGTTTGTCGTCCTGCAGGAACTTGAGGATCCCCTCCTGCAGCAGGTGATCGCTGAGGTGGATGTCCAGTGCCGAGAAGGGGTCGTCCTAGAGGGGCAAGGTTGTGATTGGTTAACGAGCTTGGTTAACAAGGTGGGTTAACAAGCGGATGGAGGGAAGAGGAGGCAAACATCTAGAAAAGGGTGCATCTTGAAAAGGAAGACTCGTGAAACAAAAGGGCAACACCATCGCTTGATTAAGGCTGAATACGAATACCACGATCTAACTCTGAATAAGGTGTCAAAAAAACAGATTGACCAGGTTTCCATGGCTACCGACGTAATGGGAATAACTCAACAGCAGTAAGACAAACAAAGAGCAGGCATAGAGACGGTATAGACTGACATGGTTCAACGCCCCTCGGACACATAAACACACAGCGAGCAGGTGAACGAATCGGGCAGTGCGCACCACTGCATCCTAGCAGAAAGACCAATAAATGGGGCACGTATAGGATGTGTGGTCCGACGAAATCAGTGCTTGTTATGGTTTCCTCAGCTCACCACAGAGCAGACACTAAAGCTCCCCTGACCCTGAATCCTCCCCGACCGGACCCCGAAGTACTCCAGGAGGAAGCCAGAGCCCCGTAATTGATAATATGATTTAATAATTGATAATGTCCGGCGATAAGAGTTCCGCTGTGTGGAGTTAGTTGTGGTGGTAGGAGCTCTGTGCTCGTAAGCAGCACAGCTCTCTTCATAACGCTGCCGTATCACACACGCTAAACTACATGCTGAGTGCTAACAGACTCACTAAAGTGCCCGCCAACGCAATTTCATGTAATAGGTATCCAGTTCTTAGTCCAATTTCCCGTGCACTACTCTGAGAAGCATAGTGCACGTGAAAAGTGTATTCTGCAGAACATATATTATATTTCTCTCCAAAGGAGCGTTGTCCAACGCCATTTAAGCCTGGATCAACCAACACCGCCACTACTATCACCGTGAAAAAACTGTTTGCTTCCTTAAACGACAATTAGGTCTACTTAAATGTTTGGTTACAGCGTTGGTGTGTCCCCCACCACAGCGAACGCATCCTCACTCTCAAACACCTTCGCTCTCAACTTAAACAACCTCATGAAGAACCCGCATGACCCCAACAACCTCCCTGTCCCAAGCTCCCCTCGGGTGCCCCCTCGGTTCCAGCAGGAACCCGGAGACTGTTCCTCTTGCAGTGTGCCCCCCCCCCCCCCCTGCGTCGCTCCATGATATCACTGGTAACACGAGAGCGGTGTGAGCTGAAGGAACGAGGGTCCCCACTCTTTCGCTCTGGGTGTATGCTGAGCGTCTTGAGGCGGTGGCAGCGAGGTCCGCACCCGATCAACACATGAGCGCATTCTATCGGCGCCGAGAGATTGCTTTAAGGGCTGTTTTGTTGACATGACAACCTCAAGGTTTGTTATCGCTTTGGTAATTAACGTTAATAGTTTTGCGTAATGGAGCTGTTAACCCCCTTGGGCACGAGTCACTAATGGGTGATGTTGTATCTGATCGTGGGTGGATGTACGCGTCGGCAATGTACGTTTGAGTCAGAGGCGACGTGAGCGACATGACGATGATCCAACATAAACTGTTCAACTCCGTCACCCCTGATGGCTATGTGAAAAATACAAATGAAAGAGATAGCTGCTAAAAGCGATATTTCAATTTAAACCGTCTGTTTTGTTTTGTTTGCCCTGCTTGTTCTGTTATTTCTTTATCGTATTGTATTTTTATCCTGTGTTTTCCCACTGCTACTGGGGTATTGCAACAAACACATTCCTACTACAGGGGATTAATAAAGCTGTATCTAATCTAATCTAATCTATTTTTAAACAACAGTGATTAATTGTGCATTGTTCGGGTTAGTGCTGGTCGTCTGAGCTTTCACTGGTGATTTAGTATTTGGAGATAAACCCACCAGGAAGACAATGTTGGTGTTTTGATAGAGAGCGCGGGCCACACAGATCCTCTGTCGCTGTCCTCCACTCAGGTTGATCCCCTAGAAATTACACAATGACAGGAAGGACACAACATATTACCGGTATTGCCTTGGAAGGAGACTTCTTCATCTGTCCCCGCTCATCTCTAAGTGCTAATGATATATATATTTTTTTGTTCCTTGGTCGATTTCCTCTAATTGTCTCCACCGAGTGCTTGAAAACACTCTTGATCACGTTAAGTTGATGACGTTTTGCTGTAGCAGAGACCTTCCCATAACATCATGTCATCATTCGTTAACTCGTAATACCCCCACTCACTCCTTAATACCCCACCCCTGACCTCACCAACCCCAGTTTACTAGCTCTGAACGCTCAGAGGCATCAACGACGATTTTAAACCCTCTATTCAACAGGCCTCAATATTATATTGATGTTGTGAATACAGATTGCAGGATCAATGTGTGTCTACCCTCTCTCCGATCTCCGTCTGGTCTCCGAAGGGCAGCAGGTCGATGTCTGGCTGCAGAGAACAAGCCTCGATCACAGCCTTGTACCTGAGGCAGACACACCGTAACATATTATCTAAAGAACAAACACACCATAACATGACATTCTGCATCTAAAGAACAAACACACCATAACATTATGATATCTGGAGAACAGACACACCATAACATATTATCTAAAGAACAAACACACCATAACATATTATCTAAAGAACAAACACACCATAACATATTATCTAAAGAACAAACACACCATAACATGACATTCTGCATCTAAAGAACAAACACACCATAACATTATGATATCTGGAGAACAAACACACCATAACATATTATCTAAAGAACAAACACACCATAACATATTATCTAAAGAACAAACACACCATAACATTATGATATCTGGAGAGCAAACACACCATAACATGTTAACAGACGCTTTCATCCGAAGAGCAAACAAACCATAACATTACATTCCGCGACACATTACATTATCAAAAGGGACTCACGGCTGAGGTGCACCGATAAAACGTGTTCACTGCCAAATTAATACAAATTCTGAGTACTTAACTTTAACAATCTGATGTCTCGCTGCTGGCTAACAGCATCGATGTACGAGCTTTGGGACATTCGAATACATATGTTAACCACTCCTCTTTTTGGAGACATCTAAAAAGGTCCTAATAATGCAGAATGTCCTCTTTTCCGTGACTTTTCCGAGACCTTTGTGTTTGAGGTTTTTACGGGAAGACCTTGAGTTTAGCCAGGGCTGATACCAGGTTCAGTGGAAGTGCTGGTACTGGTGAACCTTACCTCTGTTTGCTGAACGGGCTTCCGAAGGTGATGTTCTCCTCAACCGTGGCATTGAGAAGCCAGGACTTCTGGGCTGCGTACGCCACAGAGTAGCGGTTCTTACTGAGGGGGTAGCATGGGAAACGGAGGCAGAGTCAGTGGACTACAAATGGCGACATTCATAAAGCCTCGAAGAGCAGGAGAGCTGACGAACAGCAGGAGAGCTGAAGCTTAAGAGATTAATAAAGTTAATAATAAAGTCTTATTTTGTGTGACATAAAGGCCTAACTATCCTCTGTTTAAAGCCTAATAAGTAAAGAAAACTTGAATGCGTTTGTGATGTCTCCTACACTCTGTAGTGTTCTGTCAAAGTTGATTTAGCACAACAAAGAAAGCATCTAGGTTTAAATGAGACTGAACTGATCAGGCAAGAATTGTTCAAAAGCCAATTTGAAAACTGTTATTTTGCGATGGCATAACAATGCATTCTACTCCAGAACAAGCAGCAATCAGCACTCCTTTCTCGGAAGCGATTTATGAATGGACAGGCCAAGGCGGGGAAAGCCTTCATCAGACATCAAACTCCACCACACGATGGAAAGGTGATCAATTTTGTCAGATGAGAAAAACGTTGTGGAGGAAACAGGTTAATTATAAGCTGCAAATAAAAAACAAAACCACCAACGACAACAACCAAATGAGAGAAACAGCAGACCTTCTGCGGGACTAATATGACCACAAAAACACAACACAATCATCTTCTACTGGGAGTCTTTGGGAGACTTTCACACACTTTATATTTGACCGCACCATTATAAATGGTAATAATGTTAATTAACTATATCTTGGTATGCTTTTGACCATCATTTTCCTATTTTTGTGGGAAATATCACAGATCTTCACAGAATATGAAAATTAAGTTTTATATTATATAAATATATGGCTACTTTACTGAAATTGAAAAACCTATTGCAATTATAATTTTCATTTTCACAAAGTTTCACTGGGCTACAGTGAGTCAAGGACCCCCAGCATTTGAAGCACACAAACACAAACACACACACACACAAACACACACACACACACACAAACACGCAAAGCAACACAGCGACAACCAGCACACAGTTCAACGTTCACCTTGATGGGGGGACAGACACGAATGAAAGAGAAGGAAGGGAGGACATTCTAAAAGCCAAAATAAATCCCGTCAGCTAACAGACACTCATATGAGGTATCTGTGGTGTTAAGGATTAAGCTTTTAAAGTGGAATAACCGCTGTGGGATTTACTGTTGACTGAATCTGGGGGCAGAGAAGGAGTAGGTATACTTTAATATTTAAAGGTCTCTAGCGAGAAATAATAAAACCTTTCAGTTCATCAGACAACAGCCATATTTCCTCTAAATGGTACCTCCCTTTCACACTTAGACTTGTCATAGTGGAATTGCATCAGGCTAGACTTCTAGGTTAACAAAGAAAAAGCCCCATTGTATGGTTTATCTGAACTTGCTCATAATAAAGATAATTAGTTCGGCTCCGGGTTCGGCGTTAAAACTTGATAGAACAATTTGAAAGTGGGTGCATGGGGCGATTTGTCAATCAAGTTTTAACCTCCTGTACAGAGCTATGCTGCGCCCTCTAAATTTCGCTAACATTAGATCACTGCACCGCAAGAAGTTTAGCTGGAATATGACATATTGACATAGCTAATGCAATGTCAATATGAAACTGCCATATATATATACAATTATACATATAAAGAACACACACCATGCTTTTGTCAAAGTTAAAACAACCACTACTACAACTACTGCTGGCAACCTCGGGATTGTCCGAACAAACGGAAGATTACGGAATGTTTGGAATGGACGACATGTTTAAGAGGAGGAACACGGGAACAACAGAAATATGGGTGGTGGGTAGTGGGAACACATGGGGTCACATGAAGTTCACGACGGGAAGCAGAACCTATACCTCGGGACTTCGGCGCCAGACTCCTCTGCGTCTGACCAACTGTCAAAGTCACGCATCATAGTTAGCTTTTAGAGAGAATTGTGTTGTTGTGTGTTGCAAAGGCATTCTGAAGATGTGGTCTGCGTGTATTTAGACCAAGACACACAGACAGACAGATAGACAGACACATATAAAGACAGATAGAGGGGCAGTCAGACAGACAGAGAGACAGCCAGACAGCCCGTACCAAAGAACATACACATACGTTTCCTTGGCAGTGGACTATCGTATAACACAAGGCATCAAAGACACATTATTATCTCAAAAACTCTTAAGCAACTGAACTTAATATTCCCAATTCCCGACACATGAAGCAAGAGCAAAGTTAGTGTGATTCTATCTGTACATATGTCACGTACGTGTGTGTGTGTGTGTGTGTGTGTGTGTGTGTGTGTGTGTGTGTGTGTGTGTGTGTGTGTGTGTGTGTGTGTGTGTGTGTGTGTGTGTGTGTGTGTGTGTGTGTGTGTGTGTGTGTGTGTGTGTGTGTGTGTGTGTGTGTGTGTGTGTGTGTGTGTGTGTGTGTGTGTGAAGGTGCACATGTGACAATGCTACAGTTTCTATTCTAGTTTTATGGCTGACAGTGCAGCCACCCAAAGTGAGAATGTTGTTGAACAGTCTATTAAAACCATCCACTCTCCAGGTCCCTGTTGTGATTACATACGTAGGGAAGGCATGTATCTGAGCGTCTGGAGTGTAGCCCTTACCTCAAACAACATTTGAGCCAAAGATTGCACTTCAAATTTGGCTATTGTTTGTTTTTTTTAGACAGCACTGGTGGGAGTAAATAGAAGAATCATCCACTGCACCAGCTATTTAAATAAACAAATCCAAATCAACTACATTGATCCAAATTGGGCAGATATTGCTGTGAGTGTATACGTTTCAGATATATTCAAACCTTTACCAATTGTGTCTTTGATGAAAAGCTTATAGAAAGCAGGTGAGTTCCTCTAGCGAGGTGGAATAAAAAGGCTAGGTGCAGCTTGGTAAGGTCATAGCCAGTGATATTTAGCAAGGTGTTGCCCAGGTATGGCTAATATCTAGTGACGTTTAGCTAGGTGTTAGCAATGTAACTCTACTATCCAGTGATGTTAAGCTGTTAGAAATGTATGGTTAATATCCAGTGATTTTCATTTAGGTGTTAGCAAAGTAAGGCTAGTATCCAGTAATGTTCAGCTAGGTCTTAGCAAGATACAGCTAATATCCAGTGATGTTCAGCTATTAGCAAGGTAAGGCTAATATCCAGTGATGTTTAGCTAGGTGTGAGCAAGGTATGGCTAATATCCAGTGATGTTTAGCTATGCGTTAACAATGTATGGCTAATATCCAGTGATGTTTAGCTAGGTCTTAACATCACTGGCTAATATCCTGATGTTCAGCTAGGTCTTAGCATCGCTGGCTAATATCCAGTGATGTTCAGCTAGGTCTTGACATCACTGGCTAATATCCAGTGATGTTCAGCTCGGTCTTGGCATCACTGGCTAATATCCAGTGATGTTCAGCTAGGTCTTAGCATTGCTGGCTAATCTCCAGTGATGTTCAGCTAGGTGTTAGCAAGGTGAAGCGAAGGGGAGAAGTACCTTATGTTGCCCTCGTGGAGCATCTCACATTCAGGCAGCCTGATAAGGCAAGAGGGTAAGACAAAGAGAAACAGAGGTACGCCACACACACACACACACACACACACAGACACACACACACACAAACACACACAGACACACGCACGCACATACATACACATTACACATCGACAGATGTGTATTCATGCATTACGTGCCGGTAAGTGAGGACCAAAAGCACGTCCATTCAAAACATAAGACAGGCACGCACGCACAAAGACACACACACATACAGAGCACAGGTTAGTATAGATACTTGAAGCATGTGGCGTCTCTCATGATGCTGTTGTGAGGTACACAATGCTGACAGTTTGTCTGTAGGCAGCATTAGCATCATGAGAGAGAGACAGGAAAGGTGCATACAACAAGACACCATGGCAGTGATTGCAGAAGGTTTCGTGCAAGGTATCACCATCCATCATTGTACGTCAATATGTCCATTTTTCTTTCAGGGCTAAACTGTCCTCTACTAAACTGTTGCACACAGAAGTGGGCATTTTTCAAATAGGCTGAAACATAATCTTAATTCTTATCGCAATTATTATAATATTCAATTAGTCTCTTTTTTTTTAGGAAGTGATAAAATCATCAAAGCGGAGGCGTGCCCTCACTCAATAATGTTTACATGACATCATGAGCGTCAGAGAGGGGAAATTAAATCATACTATTAAAAGCCCTTTTCTCGGATGGCTAGGCGATTGTGGAGACAACGAGACTGTTGTCAGGGCGCTGGTGGTGGTGTCAAAACAAACATGGGGTCATTACTATGTATAATGATGCTGATACCAAAATGATTATACAGGGACTTCAAAGCATCGGAAAGTTCCGGATGACGTTGGACTTTAAACTTTGTGTGGGCATGTTCGCCTCTTTGGCCCGGATCACTTAAATAATTAAGATGACGAATGATTGGGGTTATTCAAACTTGTCTGCCCTCTTTTTAATTGGAGCTTTTCTTACTGCAATGGGACACAAATGCAGAAGAATATTTAAACATTTTGTATTTTTCAATGGCTTTTTATTTTTTGATTTAAAAGTTAAACTTTAATTCGGCATTAGCCGTTTTGTTTATTTCTAGTTTGGGTTTGGATGTTAAGCGTTCCTACGGTACTCAACATTAATATCTATGTGTAAAACTCCAAACTGAAACTGAAACTTGAACGTACAAATTTTTCCTGTAAATGTATGTATTTGTGCCTACACATTCATGGTCATCGCATGGGATTTGATTGGACTTCCGAATCGAAATCACTCAAATCACTCAAATCACACGTTAGTGAAAGTGAGTAGTGAAGTCCCATTATTGACGAGATGAGATGAGATGAAAATGGGCGGGACCAGCAGACCAGCAAGGACAGGGTGAAGCATTTAAAGATGTAAGGGACATAGAAGAGGAAGAGCCGAAGGACAAGACATCACATGTTAGACATCACCTGAAGACATGACAAGAGATGGTCTATGGATGAGATGGGACATGAAGCTGAGCCAGAAGACCACAATGGCTTCCTCTTCATGATGGTGATGAAGACGTTGATTAGAATGGTGAATACCGGAGATCAGTGGAGAGTGTAGCTCAAAGCCTGGGCACCAAGGCACTTGGCACTTGGTACTCACCCCTACTTTTTATTTTCCCATCATTCTGGGTCTAAGGGACTAATGCGAACCACAATTTGTGAAATTGCTCTAGTATTGACCGAGAATACCGCAGCTATAAACAGTGAAATGGGCTCCAACCCAATCTTTTGGTGTGATAGCGCAGCGTCTATGTACGTCGTCCTCTGAAAGTGCTTATTTTTCGGATTATCTCCGATTATTATTATACATTTCTGACAACATTACGGAACGAATCCCTAGACCATGAATATAACTTTTTTCTTAACTCTTTGCTTGACCTTTAACAGTTGCTTAAAATAAATGAACAAAACCTCATGTCCATACCCCAACAAAACAAAAGCCATCTTTTAATCTAATTATCCTCCTCTATTTTAGTGAAATGTGACACAAAATAACCATAACTACTAACCCTAATAACAAACAGAACAGACGCGCTATTGTGACGATTCGATGCTAGCATCAAACACCCTCAACTGATATGCTGTTTCAGAGGTTTGGTCGACGAGAGGTCAGTCTTACTTGCTCCAGTTGACTCGGCCATTCAAGGTCTGCATCTCCCCCAGCATGGCCAGCAGTAGAGAGGACTTCCCACAACCCACCTGGCCTACAATCATGGTCAGCTGACCTGGGGTGAAAGAGGGAAGGTTGGAGGGCAATGAGGGAAAAATAGAAAATAGTACTTGGCATTGTGTAGCATCTTATCTTAGATATCTCTGTTGTATACGGGGAATGGGTTAAGCTAACGATTGTTGGTGCTTGGCACTTGGTTCTATGAACATCCTTACTGTACCGACAGCAATATATTGTTGTTTCCCTTTCTTCTGACAAATGTACTTATTGTAAGTCGCTTTGGATAAAAGCTTCTGCTAAAAGCTTCTGCTAAATGCCCCTAAATATAAAAGTAAATGTTTTGCCCCTAAAAATAAATGACTTTGTCATTGACGTTATACGAAGCATTAGCTGAATTTCCGTTCACAGCTATAGTAATAAGCCCAAGGAGAGGTTTGGTAGCTATCGAACCATTTCTAATGTTCAATTTCTTTATGACTATTTAGGTCAGCTAACCCTATGTGTTCATAGTACAAGCAGAACTCAAAACAGCTCAAGTCTACCTTACAACCACACACATAGCTCAGCTGAAATTGACCCGAGAACTTTCTCTCACAGGAACATGTTACACGCGCACACACACACACACACACACACACACACACACACACACACACACACACACACACACACACACACACACACACACACACACACACACACACACACACACACACACACACACACACACACAACCACAACCCCACAGTACTTCAGTTGCTCGGAATAGCTATACAACATCTCCTGGCCAGCAAGCCAATCATGTGTGCCCAAGTCAGATATCTAGAATAGCGAGAAATTCACTTCCCAGGGGAGCGCTGTGTGCATGTGTGTGTGTGTCTGTGTGTATGTGTGATACATTACACTGTCCATTTGTCTACAAGCTCTAATACGTGACCTGCTCTCCTGACATAGGTCACACCAGTGACGCAACAAATTTGTCTCATTAATTACCTATTTAATATCCAACATTTGTCATTTGGATTAAATTCTAGACCAGAGTCTCCATCTTAATATTGGTTTAGCTCTTAAAATAAAGCGGGATTGAAGATGATTTGTTGCATTGCAATCAACCCATAATTCAACGTTGTGATGTCACAACTTGTGTTCATTCAGATATGTACGTTTTTCTGACACCAACTTTTCCCCCCTCAAAAGTGATGGCAATAAACCTCGCAATTTATATCCACGCTACACTAAACCAACTCTATTTTATAACCCTCAGTGATTTCTTTGGAGAGAAGGAATTTGATTGGCCGAGAGGTACCTGTGGGGATTCGGATGTTGATGTCTGACAACGTGGACAAGTTGCTTCCCCAGGTGAAGGAGCCATTGGTCACCTGTGCAGATGGAGAATGGAATTTAAGATCAGAATTTAACTGATCAGAGCAGGGAACCAAATAATCCCCGCGAATACGTTACACAAATACAAATATGAATCGGACCTTGAAAACTTAAAGAACATATTGGTCGATGTTAACTAACCAGAAGAATGGTTCCATTACTATCAGTGCATTGTACTCACACACAGTTATTCATAAATTGTATTAGCTATCCCCCCTACACACATCCACTTCCTGTTGCTTAAAGCTCTCACAAGGCAAATTATTCAGCGAGAAATGACCGGAGGTATTGACATACTGCACTCAAGAGAACTCTCACCTCTTTGTTTTAAAGATCTACCGCCCCCCCCTTCCCCTCGTATCCTGCTACGACTCTATCAGTGTTTACATTCCGACCAGCTGTTGTTTCAGCTTATTTATGTTATGTTTGTTTTATTTGACAAACCCCCCCCCCTAGTCCCCAAAAAACACCCAGTCCGTTTCTCACAAACAAGAACTCCCCCGATGGAACATTTATCGTATACTCAATATTCCGATGTCTGTAAATTAAGTTAAAAAAAATAGACTCTTGAAATCGACAATTTTGTTCAACCGAAATGTTGCTAATCGGTAAAGAACTAACAGTTCCTTACTTTTGAAGCGTTGCCTCGAGCCACAAGCTAACTTGTCGTAGCAGGGTCATGTTAATGCTTGTTTTTGTTTGCTATGCTGGTGGTACGCAGCATTTGTCCTCAACCAACAACCGCTACCCCCCCCCCCCCCCCCCCCCCCGCAAACGGGAGCGCAAACAATCCGGATCGATGAATCCACTGGACAAACAAACCGACGTCGGAAATGAAAGACAGATGTTGCCACGGTCGAGATAAAACACTGCGACTCTCAAACACCAGAGTTTACGATGGGAGGGGGGGGGGGGGAGAGAGTTGTGGGAGGACAACGGATGTGAAAATAGTGAAAGGAGCAAAGCCAAGAAAAGGGAAAAAGGATGACAGAGAGGAAATACCAATATTACATCTACACTTAGGGCATTTTAGCTTTTATCCAAAGCGACTTTGTTTAATACACACATTGACGGCAGAGTCAACCATGCAAGGCGACAGCCAGCTCGTCAGGCGCAGTTAGGGTTGAGTGTCTTGCTCAGGGACACATCAACACTCAGCTAGGAGGAGCTGGGGATCGAACTGGGGGGAAAGAAATGGGAAAAGAAAACGAAAGAGGAAGAGAAAACGAAAGAAGGAGCCAATTTTGGATCACAGGCAGCGAAACACGCACAAGTATTTGAGTCCATCACAGGACATCTTTAAATGTACAGTTGGGTTTTCATTATTTCTGTTTTCAAAATGTTTGTCCCTTTTAAAACCAAAGCATCAAGCAGCACTTGGATCCAGAGAAAGAGGAAGGATGAAGGAATGTGTTTATGAAACAGAATATAAAATATATTATTATATAATATAATATAATAATTTAGAAGTGTGTTTTATATAATATAATAAAACACACTTCTAAATTAATATTGATCGATTTACGTCCATATCGTTCTCTCCCCCTCTCTCTGTCTATGCCATTCTCTCTCGCCCTCTCTCTATGTCGTTCTCCCCCCCCCCCCCTCTCTCTCTCTCTCTCTCTCTCTCTCTCTCTCTCTCTCTCTCTCTCTCTCTCTGTCGTTCTCTCTCCCCCTCTACGTCCATATCGTTCTCCCTCCATCCCTCTCTCTCCCTCTCTATGTCTGTGTCATTCTCTTTCTCTCTATATGCCTATGTCGTTCTCTCCCCCTCTCTCTATGTCTATGTCGTTCTCTCTCTCTCTCTCTCTCTCTCTCTCTCTCTCTCTCTCTCTCTCTCTCTCTCTCTCTCTCTCTCTCTCTCTCTCTCTCTCTCTCTCTCTCTCTCTCTCTCTCTCTCTCTCTCTCTCTCTCTCTCTCTCTCTCTCTCTCTCTCTCTCTCTCTTTATGTCTGTGTCATTCTCTTTCTCTCTATATGCCTATGTCGTTCTCTCCCCCTCTCTCTATGTCTATGTCGTTCTCTCTCTCTCTCTCTTTTCTCTCTCTCTCTTTTCTCTCTCTCTCTCTGTCTATGTCGGTCTCTCCCCCTCTTTCTCTGTCTCTCGTTGTCTGTGCCAGAGGGTTAATTGGTGGACCAGCGCCTGGGGTCTCCGGCAGCTTCCGCAGGGATGAGACAGGAAGAACCGGGGATGAGAAAATGTCACATACGCACGCACGCACACACACACACATACACACACACACACACGCGCACACACACACACACACACACACACACACACACAGAGAGGCCCTATGGAAGTGGGCTCCCACGTTCTTGCGAGAACTTCACACTTCCCAACGAAGGGGGTGAAGAGAGAGAGAGAGAGAGCGAGAGAGAGAGAGATAGAGAGAGAGAGAGAGAGAGAGAGAGAGAGAGAGAGAGAGAGAGAGAGAGAGAGAGAGAGAGAGAGAGAGAGAGAGAGAGAGAGAGAGAGAGAGAGAGAGAGAGAGAGAGAGAGAGAGAGAGAGAGAGAGAGAGAGAGAGAGACAGAGACAGAGAGAGAGAGAGAGAGAGAGAGAGAGAGAGAGAGAGAGAGAGCGCTTCCGTCAGCGTAGATGCACCAGCGGACGTGACGGGTCAGAGGTCGTGGTGCGACCTCTGAAAGGTGAGTGGGAGTTCACGGACCCCCTTCAGACTGGAAAATCAATGACAACCCTTTCCATCCATTCAGCACTGACATTTCCGAGGCTCTGATCATGGTACTGATACTAAGAGGGAAGATATGAATGGAATGCTTCTTCGGTCACTATCAATCCACCTCTGTCATGTAAATCAACAGCACTTAAAAATATTACAGTTGAAATAATAAACACCACTCTCACAATCTCCGTTCCTCGAGCGATGAATCACTCCTCCCGAATAAGAACTCGCACCGTGAACCTTCGTTGACCTCTCCCTACTGTTAACCTTTGACCTTTGACCTCCCCCCCCCCCCCCCAACGCTGACACTGACCTTCACGGCAACGTCCTCGGTCTCTGGGGGCCGGTTCTGTCGTCTGGTTGGCTGCTCGTAGTTGTCCAACTGGTAGCGCATGGGCTGCTTCCTGTTGATGGCCTTTGTCTGGACCCCGGGAGAGAAAAGGGGGGGCACAGCCAGGGCGGGGAGGTTGGGGGGGGGGGGGGTTGGGGTATGAGAAACGGGTGAGGAGGGGGGGAGATGTAGATGTAGTATGAGTGGGTGTCTTGAAAACGCCACCTCGGTCTCCCATCCGTTCGGCCCCCTTGGGGGGGTGGTAAGGGAGGTGAGGGTGGGGTTAGGGGGGGCTGAAGGGCGCTAAGGGGGCTTAGATCCAAGGATGGGGGGGGGGGGGAGAGGGGGTGACAGGGTGAGGGGGGTGAATCCATCGAGAGGGTCCCATCTCGCTGCACTCCGTGCTAGTGCCCCAGACACTGCACCCTCCGATACCAAAAGCCCCAAAAGCTTCTGGATTAGACGTCTGGATCCCCCGTCCCCTGAACCGCGCAGTGTCAACCTCTGTGTAGCGAGTGTGGACATTGTCCCTCTCTGGGAACTACTATGGTATGTAAAGTAAACTGGGGGGGGGTCTCGTTTTGAAGATAGGGATGAATGGCTACACCAGGAAAGAAAAACCACCCTGTTTCAGCTCAGGTTCAAACACTGACGGCGGAGTCATCCATGCAAGGCAACAAGCAGCTAGTCGGGGGGCAAGTTAGGGTGGGGTGTCTTGCTCAGGGAGACCTCGATCCCCGACGAGCTGGGGATAGAACTAGGGGCCTGCCGGTTAAAAGGCATTGTTTTCTAAATGATGGCATTGTTTCGGTTGCAGTCGCACAGGGGCATGAAGTACAATGGTCAGCGGGTCACAGAGGTCACACTAAGGTGTTTAAACCGGCGTTCGAGGTTCAGAGTGCGTTTTAAGAACACGCTGGTAGTTGACGGCCGATCAGCCGTGGTGGACGGTTGACTTCGCGGCCGGCGCTCTTCTGAATTGGTCGTGTGTCGCGTTCGTGGCTCATGCTCACCGCGCCGGGTTGTTTCTTGTACGTGTCCAAGGAAACGGTCACGTCGCCGTTCCTCCAGCTGTCGTCGCCGATCTCGTCGCTCTGGAGGAACTCGCCAAGCTTCTCCACGCTGTGGACGCACACACACACACGCGCGCACACACGCACACACACACACACACACACACACACACACACACACACACACACACACACACACACACACACAGACAAACACGCACGCACACATCGGTACAGTTCCACATTTTCTGGAGGTGCTCCAGCCAGTTTCAAGATATTGTGAACACACACACAATGACACACAATCACACACACTTGCACACACACGCACACACACACCCTCACTCACTCATACACACATATACACACATATATACACGCAGAGACACAGAAAGACACACACATAAACACGCAAGACACAGAAAGACACACACATACACAGACACACAAACACACACTCAAACACACAGGGACAATGTCCATAAATAAGTGAGATGAGGACGAATGTCCTGAATGCAGGCCCTCTCTCTGGAGAGTTTAAAGTTTCACTTCAGTTTGAACAGGAAGCATGTCTGGTGGATGAGACAGCATTTCCATTTTACATCCATCTCCTCCTCTTTCTCCTGCCCCGACACTTACAGTGTCGCCCTTTCTGATCTCAGTCCCATCACTTTCCTGTTTATCGGAGCTAGCAAACACTTCAGCAAACCGTTTTACTCAGCTAGCTTAGTCAAATATTTCATTTACATTTACATTTAGGGCATTCAGCAGACGCTTTTATCCAAAGCGACTTACATCAGTTAAGCACACACATTGACACACCGACGGCAGAGTCAACCATGCATCCAACCTACTATTAGTAATCTAGCAAACAGAACCACTAAACAAGCACACACACACACACCACACACACACAGACAGGTACACACAATGACACACACCCATCCCTAAGAGACACACACCAACACACACAGCAACACCACACACCAAACACACACACAGGTACACACAAGACACACACCACACCACAACAGACAAACACGCACCAACACACACACACAGATACACACACACACACACACACACACACACACACACACACACACACACACACACACACACACACACACACACACACACACACACACACACACACACCACACCCACCCACCTGACGAGGGCCTTGACGGCGAAGCGCACCACGGTGGACAGTAGGAAGAGGGGGGTGACCAGGATGTGGAAGAGGGCCAGGGCCGCGAAGGCCTCTGAGGCAGTGGGCCCGTCCTTGTCCAAGAAGTGGTGGGCCACAAACGTCTGGGACGACACCACAGTCCACTTACAGGGCGCTGCTCCGACGGTGTGTTCCTGAACCCCTCGGACGCCAGCCTTCCGCGTTGCACGTTTGACGTCGCTTCCGGTCTCGGAGCGTTCATAAGCGCTCCCCGTTTGTCTTTGTGATTCGTGTCATGAAATCGGCCAGGCGTTGTTTACTGTTAGCTACGTTAGCCTCTTTAGCGAACCAGCCCGAAAAACAAACAACACAACTCTACATTGTATTGCACGCACAGCAAGACCGTGCAATGTATAAATTGGTGACCGGAATAAAGTAGCAATGTGATCAAGTGTCTAAGAGCCTTTAAAACCGACATTAAAAATGACCAACGTGGTACAAATACAAAAATAATCTCTTCACGGGCGCAGCCATTTTGTTGAGAGCGCCATCACTGCTCTCGGATCTACTCTCAGATTTCCGAAAGGTGGAGACAAAAAGGGGGAGCGCCTTCGAGAAATGCCGCAAGAAAGGCTGGGAGATTTTCGACTTTCGACCCGGAAGTCTGGCGTTGGAGGATTCAGGGACACGCCATGAGCACTCACAGACACTTTACATCAAAGACATCAAGTACAGTGATAGGACAACGACAATTTCTGTAATGGTTTGGTTAAAACGTTTAAAAGCATACAAGTGACGGGGCAGAAGGAGAGACAGAGAGGTGAGGAGAGGACAAGAGATTTGAGTCCACTCCCCTGGATAACATCATGGTCATCAAAGTCATCACGTCACTTCCTGTTTGAATCATGCCTACATCCTGTGTGCGTCATGTGTTCATCAGGTCTACATCGTGTCTTTGTCATGTCTACATCATGGTTCCATCATTTCTACCCAGGGATCAGGCAGCACTGAAATGATTTTTACACATCAGTTCAAGTCCAACTCCCGTCATCATCAGAGTAGTCAGGCTCCATTACCCACACTTTGTAACAATGATGACAGCAAACAGTATGCACTTCTGTTTTCACACCACACATCTTACCGCAAGAACGGCAGCGATGGGGATGGCTGTGTTCATGAAAACTGAAAGAAAGGAAAGGAGAAAAGGCACATTCGGTATGGGGACGTTTGGCAATCGTACGAAATTATAAGAGAAAATTAGAGCATCTCAGACGACACAAACGACAGGTTTATGTCTGTCAGACAGAGAGACAGACGGACAGACAAATAGAAGGTGGCTTACTGGACAGGGGGCTAGAGATAAAGAAAGAGAGACAGACACCGAACAGGGAGGTAGAGAGACAGACTCAGTCTTACTGGAGAGGCACCAGACAGACAGGCAGACAGACAGACAGTCTCCCTACAGACAGACAGACAGAGAGACGGTCTCCCTACAGACAGACAGACAGACGGACGGACGGAGGCCTCACTGGAGAGGGAGCTACAGACAGTGAGACAGACAGACAGTGAGACGGACAGACAGACAGACAGACGGACGGGGGAGCTACAGCAGACAGTGAGACGGTCTCCCTACAGACAGACAGACAGACGGATGGAGGGACGGCCTCACTGGAGAGGGAGCTACAGTGAGACGGACAGACAGACCAGACAGGACGGTCTCCCTACAGACAGACAGACGGGCGGAGGGTGGGCCTCACTGGAGAGGGAGGTGTAGAGGGCGAAGGTGTGCAGGCTGTTGAGCTCCTTGCCGCGGGTCTGCTCCACGCGGTCACAGAAGGTGTTCTCCCAGGCGTAGAGCTTCAGCAGCTTGATGCCCTTCAGGATCTCCGTGGTCTGCTTCAGGCGGTCCGTCGAGTGGTCCTGGGGAAGAGAGAGCGCTCGTCATCTCCTCCAAAGGGCCCTCAACAGCTGGGGAAGACTTTAAGCTAAATGAACCCGACGGTTAGAAGAGGAATTCTGGTGTTTTTAATGTACAACATTCTCATTCACAACATGCTTCACGTGCTTAATCACTTAACTACCGGTTAAAGCACCCTTATTTTTACGTTGAGGGCATTGAGCAGATGCTTTTATCCAAAACAGCTTAAAAGTACCGTACATTTGTCAGAAGAAAGAGAAACAATATATTTCTGTTGGTACAGTAAAAATATTAATAGAAACAAGAGCAAAGCATCTTATGGGCCCCATAGCATTGTCTCTTCATTTACAAATACATTAATAAAAGTAGGCACGGTGTGGTTGAACCAATGACATGGTGATCAACTGGTTGACTGGCATTAACAGGCTGAGTCCCGGTGGACGTGGCGATGGTAGGACCCCCCCACTGACCAGCGTGCTCTTCTGTGTGTCGGCCAGCTTGGTGGCGATGAGGTACTGGACGGGCGCCAGCAGGAGGATGACTGAGGCCCCGATCAGAGCGCTGTATCCCAGCAGGTAGTGGAGCAGGATCACCCCCATGACAATCTGAGGGTGGGAGGGAGGGAGGGAGGGAGGAGGGAGGGAGGGAGGGGGAGAGGGAGGGGAGAGGAGGAGAGAGGAGGGAGAGGAGGGGGAGAGGAGGGAGAGGAGGGAGGGGAGGGAGGGAGGGAGGAGGAGAGCGAGGGAGGGAAGGGAGGGAGGGAGGGAGGGGAGGGAGGGAGGGAGAGGGGAGAGGGAGGGAGGAGGGAGGGAGGGGAGGGGAGGGAGGAGGAGAGGGAGAGGAGGGAGAGAGGAAGGGAGGAGGGAGAGAGGAGGGAGGGAGGAAGAGGAGGAGGGAGAGAGAGGAGATGGAGGAGGGAGAGAAGAGGAGGAGGAGGAGAGAGAGGAGGGGGAGGGAGGGAGAGAGGAGGGAGGAGGAGATGGAGGGAGGGAGGAGGGAGGGAGGAGAGAGGGAAGGAGGGAGGAGGAGGAGGGAGATGGAGGAGGGAGGAGGAGGGAGGGAGGGAGGGAGGGAGGAGGGAGGGAGGGGAGAGAGGGAGGGAGAGGGAGGAGGGAGAGGGAGGGAGAGGGGGGAGAGAGGGAGGGAGGAGGGAGGGAGAAGCGAGGGATGGAGGGAGGGAGGGAGGAGGAAAGGACAGATGTACAGAGATATGAAAGTAGATCCTAGATAATACAACTTTCCAAAGCTCCACACACACACACACACACACACACACACACACACACACACACACACACACACACACACACACACACACACACACACACACACACACACACACACACACACACACACACACACACACAGAGAGAGAATGAGAGCCGTACTCTGTCAGAGGGAGGGCTACGTGGCACTCACCTGGACGGGCATGGCCCACAGGTTGGGGCAGAGGAAGAGGAACCACATCAGCTGGTTGGTTTCTATGGCGACCAGGTTGTTGACCTGCCCCAAGGTCATCTCCCCCATGGACATGTTGGAGGTGGACAGACGCAGGATCTTGTTGTAGATCATGGCCTGGCGGGTCGATAGAAAAACCAAAGATCCTCGTCGTATCGTGTGCCTCACGTAATCTGCCTCATCGAGCAAGCGGTGCGACACGATACGGGTTGCCATGTTTGAGGGAATATTGATTTTACTTTAAATAGGATATATTCATTTCTGAGACTGCGGATCGAAAAAAACTTTCATCATGAGGTAGAATGCATCTCTTCTCATTAAGACCAATGCCCTTTTTAAACGTCATTGATAATCAGGATAATACGTTTATTTTATAGTCTGACTATTAATTGGGACCAATCTCAAGTGTGCTACAAATGCACAAATAAACTAAACTACAATAATTATTTAATCCTGACGCGCCAGCATCAAAGCGGCGGAGGAGTTTGAACAAATTAAAATTAAAATGAGCCTTCAAATGAAACCAAGTCATCCAATACGACTACACCAATCACCGACGGTCTACATAAACTACGTTTCCCAGCACGCTCACCAGCAGAGCGCCGCGGAGGTTGATGCCCGTCTCTATGGAGACGTAGTAGGAGGCCTGGAGGAAGGTGCGCTGCAGGATGAGAGCGAGGAAGAGGAGCACGGCGAGGACGGAGGTGTTCTGGAGCAGCTCGGTGGACGACATGAACTCCACGCCGAAGAAGGTCTCCTGTTGTTTCGGGCCAACGTTGAAATCAGGGTTATTCAAAACGATCGTTTTTTTGAGCGTGAAAAAAAATTACATTTAGCAGACGCTTTTATCCAAAGCGACTTACATCGTTTGATACACACATTGACGGCAGAGTCAACCACGCAAGGCGACAGCCAGCTCGTCAGGCGCAGTTAGGGTTAAGTGCCTTGCTCAGGGACACATCAACACTCATCTAGGAGGAACTGGGTGTTGAACTAGCAACCTTTAGGTTGCTAAACAACAGCTCTACCTCCTGAGCTTAGCCGACCCAATTAAAAATAAAGGATTTTCTCAGGATTTATCTCCCAAAAAACAACACTTTTAAAAAAGTACACCAAATGTTCAAATAGAAAATAAGCTTGTCTCCAGCTGTTCTCTGCCCTCTGTGGGTTTGTTAGAAATACCACAACTGCTATCAACAGTCCAGGGCAAAGAGTGCAATGTGTTGAGTTTATCAGTGGTTGTATATTCACCTGTCCCCCCCCACCCCACCCCCCACCCCCCAATAAATGATGCAGAGAACCTATAATACCGATTATATCACAGGGAGTGGGTATGGTGTTCGGATTGAGAAGGAAACACACACACACTCTGGCCGGAAACTATTGAGACGTTGGCCACATATGCATAAACATGGTGCACATTGCACCGTGCACTGTTTGGCGCCCATACCTATCAAAAAGGGAGAGCAAGAGAGAGAGAGAGAGAGAGAAGAGAGAGAGAGAGAGAGAGAGAGAGAGAGAGAGAGAGAGAGAGAGAGAGAGAGAAGAGAGAGAGAGAGAGAGAGAGAGAGAGAGAGAGAGAGAGAGAGAGAGAGAGAGAGAGAGAGAGAGAGAGATGGAGAGAGATTTTCCATCTGCCACTTGTAAATGCGAGCTTGGCATGTGCACACTCGCACCGTTCCCTCTTTGATATGGGCCGGCACAGACCACTCAAACTCTCTACCGACCAACCCCCCCCCACCCCTCCACCCCCTCACACACACACACACACACACACACACCACACACACACACACACACACACACACACACACACACACACACACACACACACACACACACACACACACACACACACACACACACACACACACACACACACACACCTCAGCATGCCATCATGCCCTCTTCAAACCAGGAATGCTTGCTTTTTAGGCCGAACGAATAACAAGTGTGTCCAGCGGCGGCCAACACTAACACAGGACGAAGGGATGTGTTAGTCGAGTGTTTTATTCCCCGGGGGAACCGTGGGCTCTGTTCTCTGTCGCTCCGTGAACTACAAAACAAATTTAGGGTTTCACCTTCTTCGCTACCATAGACTGCAGCTCTCTGACACACCGTGAACTACAAAACATTTAGGGTTTCACCTTCTTCGCTTCTGGCAAAGACTGGCAGACACATCATAAAACATCACTGTTGTTGTTATCTGGCACTTCTTCTCCCTCGCTCTCTGTCTCTCTACCTCTTTTTGGTTCTCTCCCTTTCTTTATCTCTCTCTCTCTCTCCCTCCATTTCTTTCTTTATCCCTCTCTCCCTCTGTCTTTATCTCTCTCTCTCTTACTTTCAGTCTCTCTCCCACTCTCTCTCTCTTTTTCCTCTCTGTCTCTCTGCCAGCCTCTCTCTCTCTCTCTTTATCTCTGTCTCTCTATCTCTCTACTTTCCCTCTCTCTCTTAGCCCTCACCAAATTTCTCATTATGGTTCTACTGCTAAGTTCTAAGTGCTATGTCCTCTGGAGTACCATAACACATATAAAAGCTGCTACCTTGTTCACAAGTGTATGGTTCTACAAATAGTCATCAAAGAATGGAGGGGGGGGGGGGGGGGGTCAAAGTTGGCTCTACCACCCCTCTAACACCCTGTTTTACTAGACCCCACTGTTTGTTGAGGAGAGGAAACATTAAACGGCAAATCGACAAAGTCTTTGGCAGGGCTAAGATAGCGCCTTTTTATTACGTCTACTTCTTCTCCAACAAACATTCGCTCGAGCTGCACGGTTTAATAAGAAGACTTCGGGGTTATTTATATACAGGAGAGGTAAAGGCTGCCAGGACCTGAGGTGAGGTGTCACACACTGTGGACCTCTAGAGGACAGGTAGGGAAACGCACATAAAACAACGATATTATACAATGTTTTGGAACAATAACGGGATGGATTCAAGAGTCCAATGATTCAGCTGCTGCTTGATACTTTTATGTGGGTTGTTGGAATGGAAAGAACACTGGAAGTGAAACAGAACCAGCAATATAAGAGGAATTAGTCAGAGGGGCTGTAAAAACAGCCCCTCTGTCTGCTTCTATGGTCATGTTTTTCAACCTGGAACTCGTAAAGATCTTCTGTCTCCAAGATCCTCCTGTGTGTGTGTGTGTGTGTGTGTGTGTTGTGTGTGTGTGTGTGTGTGTGTGTGTGTGTGTGTGTGTGTGTGTGTGTGTGTGTGTGTGTGTGTGTGTGTGTGTGTGTGTGTGTGTGTGTGTGTGTGTAGTGTGTGTGTGTTTGTGTGTGTGTAAGTGTGTGTGTGTGTGTGTGTGTGTGTGTGTGTGGTGTGTGTTGTGTGTGTGTGTGTGTGTGTGTGTGTTGTGTGTGTGTGTGTGTGTGTGTGTGTGTGTGTGTGTGTGTGTGTGTGTGTGTGTGTGTGTGTGTGTGTGTGTGTGAGTTGTTGTGTGTGTGTGCGTGTGAGTTGCTGTGTGTGTGTGTGTGTGTGTGTGTGTGTGTGTGTGTGTGTGTGTGTGTGTGTGTGTGTGTGTTGTGTGTGTGTGTGTGTGTGTGTGTGTGTGTGTGTGTGTGTGTGTGTGTGTGTGTGAGGCTGAGTGTGAGAGAGAGCGATTGTAACAGCGAGGGAAAGCGAGAGCGAGAGAATATTATTATAAACAAGAACTAATAAACATGCCTGGGACTAAAGTGATAATGGGTCTCAAAATGACAGTGTTTTTATGGGGTGACATGTAACACACATACACTTACACACACCATCAAACACTGGGGTGGTCCAGACACCCAGACCACTGTTACAGGTAGGTGTGTGTGTGTGTGCGTGCGTGCGTGCGTGCGTGCGTGCGTGCGTGCGTGCGTGCGTGCGTGCGTGCGTGCGTGTGTGTGTGTGTGAGTTGCTGTGTGTGTGTGTGTGTGTGTGTGATAGAAAAAACAATGGCATGAAGGTGTGATATCAGAGTTTTGGGCTTTCAAAATCCATGACACTCAACTTCAAATTCACACCTGAGCGCGCGAACACACACACACACACACACACACACACACACACACACACACACACACACACACACACACACACACACACACACACACACACACACACACACACACACACACACACACACACACAGCCAATAGGAGCTTGTGACCTTGGGCAGGGCGCTGCTGTTGCCGGTCTTCAGGTGCTTGACGATGCCGGCTATGCAGAGCGGCCCCGCGAAGCCCAGAAGGTCGGCCAGGTAGCGGAAGGTGCTGCTGAGTAGGATGGGCCGGCCGAACGCCTGGTACACCGAGCGCCAGATGGAGGGAGAGCGCTCCGGGTCCACCGGGGTCTGGGGGCAACGGGCGGGAAAAAACGGACGGAGGAATCGGTTGGTTTGGGTTTCAGAACTCGGATGGAGCGGTTTTGTCGCGGTTTTTTCGCTGGCGCGTTCGCTGACTAACTCAAGATTCAAGATTGAAGATTGAAGATGGTTTTATCGTCATGTGCACAACAATTACAGAGCAGTCGCTGGCAATGAAATTCTTTAGTCTTGGGCTCCTCCAACAGTGCAGTATAAGAGAAAGTAAAAATATATATAAAAACACAAGTAGAAAAGCTGAGACTTAAATAATAAAAAAATAATATAATAATAATATTAAAAAGTAAGTGTGTAAGAGGAACACAAGTAGGAGAGCAGAGATCTAAATGCAAAACTAAATAAATGTAAAATATAAACAGATGTTTATAGCGGCAGGTTATAAAGTGTTATAAAGTGTTATAAAGTGTTATAGTGGTGAGCTAAGTAGCTCAGGATCAGATAAGAGCTTTTCTTCACTGTCTAATAAATTAAATAAATAATATATTTTGTTTAATAAATTATATATAATTCTATTCAAACTACTCTAGAATGTTGTTCTATTTTTTTTATTAAAATATTGGTTTTCAATACATTTAATAAGGAAAGAACACAAATAAGCAGAAGACAAGCAGTGCGAAAAAATGAAAATGAAATGTATCGACTTTATTTTCCCTTTTGTGTTCTCAAACTACACTAGAACAGGCTTTTCTCTGCTGTACGAGAGGTGGAGAAACAATAAAACAAAATAATACATACAGAATTTTTCGGAATTGTTTTTGGAACTGCACTTTTTTGGTCGAAAATATGGTTTAAAAAAGGGCAAGAGAGTAAGACCTCAAAATGCCTCACGTGGGGGGGGAAACAATGTATTTTGTAGTGGATACGACATGTGGCTCTAACAACAGAGCCCTGCAGCCACCCCTGGGGAATGACGCGTTATGGGGAAGATGGACTGCCCCATAACAAGAGCACCGTCTCAAGTGAAAAGTTATTTGTTTTTTCAGAGAGAGAGAGGCTCTTAGCGTTCTCAGGGATCAGGCGTTAGGACCGCTTTACGTGATGATTTACACAGCAGCGGAGAGATTAATCTGGGTTTTAATCCTCTGACTGCATCTACCCACTTAGCGTAAGAATTTGCACTTGAGTGATTGCACCTCTCCCGTTAGGCCATTAAGGAACTTGAACTGCACCTTTTCGGATAGTAGATTAAAATGTGCTTATTCTGATCTGGCCATTGATACAACACGGTTTCACTTCATCCTCTGAACAGCGCTGTTGTATCTGTATACAATATGCGTTGTGTTTTGTGTGTATATATCGTGTACTGTGTGTTTTGTGTGGATACTGTGCACACACTTGATATCTTGTGTATTTATTTAGTAAATACCCCTGCCATATTACTAGCCGGGATGGCCCCAGTGAGGAAATCAAACCCATGAGCCAGGCACAGGTACATCTAGCGTTGGGTAATTCGAGAAAACAGCCAGGATAGGATAGACTTTGAAAGTATCAAACCAATAGAATCCCACCCTCCCTTAATCCCGCCCCCAAAACAGGTGGCTAGCTGGCTAGCTGGCTAGCTCCAGCAAAAGGTCTGTGCCATGACATTGATGATGCGCAATGATCATTTAATTTTGTCCGAAAAAATTGATTGGATATTAATAATAACAGATTTTTTTTTGGTTTTTGTCAGAGCATTTGATTCGTTTATTGCTATCGGGATGCCATAAAATGAATTCACCACCCCAGCTTTAATACAATTCTCTACCAACCGAGCTAACTGAGCCAACGGAAATTGTGTAGCTCACATCCATTTGATCGGTTTGAGCACGATTTCACTGCTACGAGTTTCACCCCTCATCCAAGCATGCTTCCCCCCCCCCCCCCCCCCCGCTGCCTCACCCTCTGGCCCTCGTACGCGTCCTTCAGGCGTAGGTAGTTGGTGAGGGCCCTCATGGCGAAGGGGAGCTTTCCAATCTTCTTCAGCTCGATGGGCCTCCGGTGGGCTCCGATGATCAGCGGGTTCATCCACCAGTACGTGGCCTGGGATACACAGCACAGGGATTCAAACGGAGTGACCCGTTTTGGCTTGGATTTACAATTCAGCGTATTTGTGGTTTTGAGAATATTTCCAGTGAGGGAACGTTTTTCCCGAGATCATTTCCTAGTGGAACATTTATTTTTAATGTTATCAGCTTGATATGGGGATATGTGTGTGTGTGTGTGTGTGTGTGTGTGTGTGTGTGTGTGTGTGTGTGTGTGTGTGTGTGTGTGTGTGTGTGTGTGTGTGTGTGTGTTACATATTCATAATTTCCCATAAAATATAACGTGTTATTTTCGAGAATTGTTTTTTATTCCCATCCTGGGAATAGTCCTTTGCGCGTCCCAATAATTGCATGTGCTTGCTCAAAGGAAATTCCACAGAGAGGGTCTGAATTGCCAAGAATATCAATACAGATGTACACCCTTGTGTAGCTGTAGAACACGAGACTATTAGATGATCAGGGAAGATCTGTGTGTGAGTGGAATCATATCATTGGAGCAATGGAAGCCGCTATTGAAATAGGATCTACCACTGCGATCAGGTGTCGCATCAGGTGACTCGATTAATGTATACAGCCAACGTTTCATTGACTTTGCCTGTTTATCGTTCTTCTAAAACAGACAAAGGGAGGTTGGCGATGTCTCATCGTTGCCCTTATTATTCCACGACATTTTCATCGGATGCTTCAATTATTTTATGTTCCCAATGTTGCTTGTGTGTGAGCTGGACATGTTTTTCTATGTTGACATAATACACTTGAATGTCATATTTCCCAAGAACCCTTCGTCATCACAAACGGGAAGAGGGGATTTCTGGAAGTCCCAAGGACCATTTTTCCTGTGTGTGTGTGTGTGTGTGTGTGTGTGTGTGTGTGTGTGTGTGTGTGTGTGTGTGTGTGTGTGTGTGTGTGTGTGTGTGTGTGTGTGTGTGGTGTGTGTGTGCCTGTGTGTGCTTGTGTGTGTGTGTGTGTGTGTGAAGTGTGTGTGTTGTGTCTGTGTGTGTGGTGTGTGTGTGTGTGTGTGTGTGTGTGTGTGTGTGTGTGTGTGTGTGTGTGTGTGTGTGTGTGTGTCCTATGTGTGTGTCTGTTTCCGTGTATTTGTGCCTGTGCCAGCGCGTGCCCATGTTTTTGTGTGTATGGGTATGTGTTTCCTTGCGTGCGTGAGTGTGACTTTGCGTGCATGCGACTGCCTGTGTGCGTGTGTGTGTGTGCCTCTGCGTGTGTGCCTATGTGTGTCTGTTTGTGTCTGTTTGCGTGTATGTGTACTTGCATGTGTGCGTGTGAGCCTGTGGGTGCCTTTGTCTTTATGTGTTTGCGTGTATGGGAGTGCGTGTCCTTGTGCGTGTGAGTGTGTCTTTACGTGCATGTGGTTGTCCGCCTAAGTATGTGCGTGTGTACACTACCAGCCCACACACAGGCATGCGCGCATTCCTGTGTGTGTGCGAGTGTGCCTGTGTGTGTGTGTGTGTGTGTGTGTGTGTGCTGTGTGTGTGTGTGTGTGTGTGTGTGTGTGTGTGTGTGTGTGTGTGTGTGTGTGTGTGTGTGTGTGTGTGTGTGTGTGTGTGTGTGTGTGTGTGTGTGTGTGTGTGTCAGTGCACCTTTGAGAGCAGGTTTACAAAGGGCTGGAGGAAGCGGACTCCCAGGTCCTGCAGGTCTTCGGGGGGCTTCACCTTCTGTGGGTTGGCGAAGAACACGTACTTCTACCAGGAGAACCAGAGGGGGAAGAGCGTTAGTTCAGCCGTAACACGGAGAGGCAGTCCAACTGCTGGAGGAGAAGAGAGGAAACAACAGATAAGGTGAGAAGGTGAGTAGGGCTGGGTAAAAAAAATCGATTTTATCGATTTTGGATCGATTTAATTTAATTGCAATATCGATTCATAGGGCATGAGATCGATATTTTTTAACGTTATTTTTTGTCTTGTAACCATTATTACTATTTTTGCACTTTGATAAACAAGGCCGCAATTTGCAGTGATGGAATGTTGTAGTTCAAGTACACTTTCACTTGCAATTCCTTTCTAATTCCAAAATTGCACTTTTGAGACTTGAGATGGTTTTGTTTACAGCTTTAGTTTAAACTGTCCATTTTACAAGTTTGCACTCACAACCTGTTGTTTAAGATGAAGAGAAAAAATAAAGTACCTTTGTATTTTGTTACACGGCTGAGCCATTTTCATTATCAAGAGCAGATTGAATCGAATCGAATCGTGATTAATCGATTCAGAAACGTACGAATCGAAATAGAATCGATTTAGGAAATTGGCCACGGTACCCAGCCCTAGCGAGAAGGACTGATTTTATATAACTGAATACAATACAATGCGATATCGGTCCAGTATCATGTGAACAAAGGTTTCCATAACAGAAGACTTCCTTTATGCATTGATCAGATTTAACACTCTAGAAAGATCAATCATGTTGGATAACACAACAGTTGTGTTATTGTGAGTTTGACTGAGTACGTGTGTGTGCGTACCTGTGTTAACCATGAAATCCTAATGCTTAATGGTTGTGATGATGGTTCTGGACTTATTTGTTTGGCCCCACACCCCCCGGCCCCCACACACCCACCTCGCCCCACTACACACACTCTTTGACAGGCGAAACACAGTAAGCCCAGGGCCAGGTGCCCCCTCGACGCGTCCCACCTACCCTGACCCGGATGACGTTGACCTCCACGGCCATCAGCAGGCCGTACAGGATGACCAGCAAGGCTGTGATGCAAAACCTCAGGTGACGTGGACCCACGTGGTACTCTGTGTACTTCCACAGCTTGATGGACTTGGTGATGAAGGCCAGCACCCAGTATATGAACAGGACTGGAGAGTCAAACAGATACGTCATGTTAATTCAAGTCCAATTGATTTCCTGCTCAGTGGTACCAAATGCCTAGGCGAACGTTATCGCGTCACTGTTCTAACTAATATAATATAAGTGTATGTGGAGCCAAACCGACACTTAAAGGTGAGATATTATACCACCAGGTGTGAGTGTGTTTAGCCATTGCAAACCGTTTTGAAAATCTGCCGCTTCTGACATCACAAGTGGGCGTGTCCACCAAGATGTTCGCTGGATAGATCAGTCTACCAGTCTACCCAGTGGACTAAAGCAAACGTTGCTCATCTATCCATCATACATCTAGGTGGACACGCCTGGTGGTATAATATGTCACCTTTAGGTCATGTTATCCAAGTCTAATTGATTTCATGCTCAGTAGTTTCAAATGCCTCTGGGAACATTATCGCGTCACTTTTCTGCACACTAAGTGATCTGTAATAGTCTAGTAGACATATATAGGATATAAACATATCTAAAACCATGTCGTTGTTTCAGAAGGTGAAAGTCGAAAATCTCTGCACACCTACAATTATTTCCATGGCATATCGTACAAGCTACACAGATCTGTAGAAGTATCGTGTTTGGCTTGATTAGGTATTGATTAGGTATTGACCAATCAGCGACCATCTGATTCACTCCTAACCAATCGTTCTCCTGGCTTACCAAGCAGCAGTTTTGGGAAGTTGGAGGTCTCTATGTTGTGGTAGTAGACCACTGAAGTTGTGCCTGCGATGAAGCCTATGAACGCAGGCATGAAGAGGTGGAGATAGTTGGAATCCATTCCCCTGGAGCAGGAAGGAAAACAAGGAGACATTCAGGAGACCAAAAATATAAAACAAATGACTTCTGAATCAGACTAGGTATCTCCTGGGGATATTGGGTTATTATTATACTTTTGTGATATAGGTACATTGGATTTGTGTCCGTTAAGCATCATAGCTAAGCTAGCAATGTAACACTAATACATATATACAATTTAGTCAGTAATTTTTAGGTCAATATTGTCAAGCTCTAGAAAATGGTAGACTTGGTTCTGGCAAATATCCCCAACGTACAGTATCATCCTACTGAAGGCAAGCACGCCAACACTGTAAATGTGTGTTTATCACACACATTGCACACGTTTTATTTGGTGTGACGCCTTGGCTCCTACGAGGAGGCCCTTACTTGCTGGAGACGAGGCCCTCGGCGAACTCGCACACGTGGACAAATAGCAGCGAGAAGGTGAGGATCCATCGCAGGTTGTGTCCGGGGAAGTGGAGCCATGTGTTATGGTGGATCTGTACCTTAGAGCTCTGGCTGCCCCAGCCTGACCAAGAGGCAGAGAGACGGGAGAGAGGGGTGAAGTCTGAGAAAACGGTTGGTCGTTGGGGTTCCTGCCTCGCTGAGGAGCATGGGAAATGTAGTTTGGAGAGGGCATGGTGAGATGCGGGGAGGAGATATAAACCCGTCTATATCTCGACAAATTAACAATATCTACATTTTCTTGCATCTGAAAATGTTTTTTTTTTATATTATAAGAACAAACGTACTTGACATTTAGGCTACATGTAATTAAACGATGTAGCTTCAATTCGATAATAAAATGACTTGTTGCAAAGTTTATGATAAACGCTAAGCTGACACTTGATATGATCAATAAGTAAATAAAATATTTGGCCAAAATATCTCTTTTCTTTTGTTTCTTGTCTTTTTTCAAACACACAAACTGCATAGTTTACTTGTTTGTTTTGTTTTGACTCCCTTTCAATCTGCACATCGGATAAGGCTTGAACAACCTGATTGTTTAATATGGATATGTTGACGTACGAGAGTCCAAAAAACCAAACCTTGTGTTTTTTGGGAGGAGCTTAGATGCCTGCCACACATTTTTGCATCGGGGCAGACAGCTGAAACTCAACCGTCACGTTCCTAATGTTTATGATGGTACCGAACCACAAAAATAGTGCCTCTTGAATTGCAGAGCAACAAGTAAACAAACAGAGCCAATAAATTGTCATGCTTGTACTGTTGGTTGAGCCAAGAAATTGTGCAGCTCTTTTCGAATCAAGTCATGGTCATTTATATTCCCCTTATCGCGAACAGCAGTATGAACCAGGGTGCAGCTGAATGGGAACCTCAGCGCGGAAGAGGTTGTTTATCGCATTTAATATGACAGTGTATAGAAATGCCGCTGTCAAGTAATGGGGTGTATCGGTGTCTCGTTATTCTGTGTGAGAAGACAAAGGGATGTGCGTGGTTTTTTTTTTTATGTATCAGCTCCTCTTCGTGGGACGCGGCTGTAAAATACCCCAACCAGGAAGACGCAATTAGAAAGCCCTCACACACTCACACACACACACACACACACACACACACACACACACACACACACACACACACACACACACACACACACACACACACACACACACACACACACACACACACACACACACACACACGTTTACATTTATAAGATATACCCTCAAAATATACATTGAAAACATTTCCATGTATGGAACATATTTACAAACAGGTGATCTCGCACGCACACAGACACACACACCACAAACTCTTGTTTTTCAAATATACACTTATATATGCAATGTAAACACATCCAACTGTAACACAAAGACATGCCATTACTAGTTTAAGTAGTGTGTACTCATTACATTATCATTATTAATGTATAATGGATAATGCCTGATGCCAATACCTAATGCTAATTCCGTCAACATGATCCATACCTTTGATGCATCAGCTTATACGAGTTCTGGTTATTAAATACTCAAGTCACCTACCGATGAAGAGGATGGGGAAGGTGATGAAGAGCAGGAAGACATGGGGCACAAGGTTCAGGGCGTCGACGAAGCAGCCATTGTTGAGCACGCCTCCATCCACGCTGTACGAGTTATTCACCTTGTTAACCCCACAGAATGACAAGGCCATGCCACCGGCCTGATTGGGCCACACGAGCCTTGGGGAAGAAGCAATGGAGAGCCTTGTCAATCAGGTGAATCAGGGCTAATTTTTAAGGGGATGAATAAAATTAAAATGAAAGAATGAAACGGGAGGGAGGGAGAGTACAAGTACAATAAATGATTCAAAGGGAATTTATTATATTTTAGACATAACACATGGAACCTTGACTTTTTTATTATGAGTTTTTATTATGTGTGTGTGTGTGTGTTTCAAGTTCAGTGAGTTTGTGTCTGTGTGTAAGCACGCACACTACTGTGTCTGTGTTTAAGTGTATACGCGTGTGTGTGTGTGTGTGTGTGTGTGTGTGTGTGTGTGTGTGTGTGTGTGTGTGTGTGTGTGTGTGTGTGTGTGTGTGTGTGTGTGTGTGTGTGTGTGTGGGTGTGTGTGTGTGTGTGTGTGTGCGCGTGTGAGATTGTGTGTGTGTGTGTGTGTGTGTGTGTGTGTGTGTGTGTGTGTGTGTGTGTGTGTGTGGTGTGTGTGTGTGTGTGTGTGTGTGTGTGTGTGTGTGTGTGTGTGTGTGTGTGTGTGTGTGTGTGTGTGTGTGTGTGTGTGTGTGTGTGTGTGTGTGTGGTGTGTGTGCTTGGGAGTGTGTATGGTTGGGAGTGTGTGTGTGTACACATGTGTGCATATGCATTTGCCCTTTACATTCAACTAAAAGGTACCTGTCTGTCACTTTCTTAATCCCCGCTGTGTGTTATTGTCAACACAGAATTGATGTTGATATTACCCATAAACCTTTAGCCATGGGCCGAGGGGCAACAAGATCAGCATACTGGACCTCTGCCTGATCAACGATCTCGAGGCCATGTTGGTTCGTAACGCTTAATCCTTGTAATACTACCCCCCCTTGATTTATGATAATGACAGATATCGCTGGCAAAACATGACAGCTCAACGTGATTTGTTGTTATTGACTGTGTGTGTGGTACGCAGCGTGCAGGCTATGAATGGCATCAAATATGATGAAACACTCTTTCATGGATTTCATCCTCTTTGTAAAGTTACATTGCTCATTGTGTAGCCATGGATTAGTGTATCAAAACCCACAGTTAATAAAAACGAATTAAAACACGCATTGCTTCCTTGTGTGTAAATTGCATTGAGACACCGACATTTGATAGCCTGCTGGGCATTCCTATACACACGCCTACATCAATTAGCCAGAGAAATCTCGCGTCTGCAAAATGAATGGTTTACATATAGCAGTTTAATAAACAACAAGAAATTGGCAGAAGGCAGAAACTAAACTGGCTACACTTTTTGCAACGCCATCGCCACATATCGGTCGTCAAAACACCGCAGTGCTACATAAGCTATGATGGCAATACCCCGGACCACCACAAACTTCTCCAAAAAGCACTGGCAACAGCATGCGCCCAGTTAAACTTCCCAATTCACCAAAGGCATAATAAAGATTGTAATTGCTTACCTCGCTTCAAGGTTCAAACTCTCGGCTCTTTTTTCACACTCACAGTCTCATTCCGATTTGGCCACCTATAATGCAATGGTACACGATCAGAGGAGACAGTGAAGGAGAAAGTATAAGCAGAAACGTGAAAGATACTTTTTATTTTTAGCCCCGCCAGTGCTGATCAGCTGCTGCGCCCCTCTCTCCCCTCCCTCCTATCGGGTTTCCAGACTGGAACCAGTTCAGCGGTGGTGGGAGTCGCGATACGATGCCCCCCGTCGCCGTAACGTGACGGACCTATCAGTTGAAGATAAAAGTGTAAACTTCGACCCACTTTTTGTACAAATTGACTTTAAGGTGTTTTGGTTAAATGAGCGTTTAAGAAGAAAAATATATATTTGGAAACGTCAATGGCCTATTTGGACGGATTTTTAGGTTCTACAGACTGACATTTTTTTAAGATGTTCTGGTTAAATTAGCTTTTATGAAGGAGAAGAAGATGTCTGTTTCGAAATGTCAATTTATTTTATTTACGGGGGGGTTTTACGGTCGGGAGCGCACAGCAACGTAGTGACGCACGATGTAAACACGACGCAGGAGACGGAGCCACGCGCGGCTGGCGCGCGGAATAAACGCCAATGTTGTCGGACTGTCAAACTGACTGGTCACGTGGGCGTCGAAGGGGTCGCCTGACTAACTGATTATCTATAGGTCCTATATATATATATTTAAATGTCCAGTCATTCTAACGTTTCTCAATGGTCATACAACGATATATTCATATTGTTCTGGACAGGTTTTTAACCTCTTGGCACTTCCACTTGGGCAAAAAAAAACCGCATTGATGGGTTGGCAGGTCGTTACACGACGTGGATTTTGCCGGTAGAGAAGCGACCGTTAGAAAAATAAAACACCGTCTGCTTCGACGACGCTTAAGATATTGAATACGCGACGGCGTCGCAGACGTGTTCAGTAATGGACTTAAAATAGCATTTTCAGCCAAGACTGAGGAGAACACGAAACCGTTCAAACGGAGGTGTCCCGTTACAGCGCGAGATAAAGCAGAACGTTTACAAGCAATGCAGCGACAGGGTCCCCTTACCCGCATTCTGACGTGGACGCGCGAGGTGAAAACAACGGCGCGCTCAGGCCTAGCCCACTGGTCCACGCATAGTTGTCCAATGTAATGTGATCTTTGAAAAATCGAGTGATTACATGAATCATTTGTGAGCTTTTTTTTTTATTAGAGGCGCAGAAACGGCAACGACGTGCCCGCAGCACTGTCGTACTGCCTACGCGTGTCGTGTGTGCTTAGAAATCACACGACGTGTGTGTGTGTGTGTGTGTGTGTGTGTGTGGTGTGGTGTGTGTTGTGTGTGTGTGTGTACGTGGTGTGTGTGTGTGTGTGTTGGTGTTGTGTGTGTGGTGTGTGTGTGTGTGTGTATGTGGTGTGATGGGGGGTGTGTGCGCGCTCTCTTTCGTGCACGGACCTTCAGTAATGTCGTGCAGCGGAATGTGGGTCAGTCAGTCAGTCACACTGCCACCGGTCCAGCGCTGTAGTGTCCTTGGGCTTAACTGGACGACGATGGTTAAGTGTGATTTGTGCCCCCATGCGATCGGTTTAAATCATGGCAGCTGAGACGTGGGAGAGAGAGAGAGAGAGAGAGAGAGAGAGAGAGAGAGAGAGAGAGGAGAGAGAGAGAGACAGAGAGAGGTGAGGAGAGAGAGAGAGAGAGCAGAGGGAGAGAGAGAGAGAGAGAGAGAGAGAGAGAGAGAGAGAGAGAGAGAGAGAGAGAGAGAGAGAGAGAGAGAGAGAGAGAGAGAGAGAGAGGTGACTACAGAAGGTGAATTCATACAATTAACCGTGGAATCACATGATCTTATCAACCTCATCAGAGATATTTGCCACATTAGAGGGATCCCAAAAATACACTAGCGGTTCTAATATATTGGGTTAGCAACCCGGTAGGATACATCACACACCAGCATAAGACAAGTTCAGACCACCACACGACTCTAACCCAAACTGGGGATGTTCCCATCACCACTGGCCTTTAGACTTCCGAACTGTTGACATTTTATGTTTAAAGAAGAGGTCTGTGAAAGGGCCTCTGGGGGCCTGTGTTGGAGCCTGGGAGATAATTAACCAAGACTCCCCGGACACCCAATGCAGAGGTCCGACCCCTGGTCCTTGCCCTGTGTGTGTGTGTTTGTGTGTGTTGTGTGCAGTGTGTGTGGTCCTGCCAGTGTGTGTGCTTGTGTGTTTGACAAAAGAGAAGATAGCGTCATTCGCACACACTCACATCCGCCTCTATGTGTTTTCCTCGAAACAGCCATGGTCGAATGCTGACATTTAAATAATCGCGTACAAACATGACACGGACACAACCAGCATTAAGAAATACACATGCTCAAATAAACACTGACTGTGTGATATAGAGCTATTATCCTTTTTCTTTCCTGCTAGCTTGTGAACATCCCCACACATTCTGTTTATATATTCTCTCTCTTCCCCCCCTCTCTCTCTCTCCCTCTCTCTCTCACACTCCCTCCCTCTCGCTCCCACTCTCGCACACTCTCTCTCTCCCTTGACAGTGAGTAGAACAAAAGGGGAAAGAAACAGATGGAGGGATAGAGAGAGAGAGAGAGAGAGAGAGAGAGAGAGAGAGAGAGAGAGAGAGAGAGAGAGAGGAGAGAGAGAGAGGAGAGAGAGAGAGAGAGAGAGAGAGACAGAGAGAGAGAGACAGAGGGGAGAGAGGAGGGAGAGAGAGGGGAGAAGGAGAGAGACGGGAGGAAAGAGAGAGAGAAGAGAGTAGGGAGGAGAGAGAGAGAGAGAGAGAAGGAAGAGTGAGAGAAGGGAGAGAGAGGGACAGGAAGAGGGAGAGGGAGAGAGAGAGGGAGAGAGAGAGAGAGAGAGGGAGAGGGAGAGAGAGAGAGGAGAGAGAGAGAGAGAGAGAGAGAGAGAGAGAGAGAGAGAGAGAGAGAGAGAGAGAGAGGAGCGTGAGATTAAAAAACTCAAAGTCAAACAGAGAAAGACATCAAGTGTTTCAACACCAGGAAAACGTGTGATTAAGATGAGGAGAATACAGTTAAGACATACCAACGTCATTCAGTTAACATGATGACAAGTAAAGCAGTCAGAGGAAGAGTTGATTGTTTGTGTGCATGTGTGACGCGGCACTGCTTTCACTGAACGCTGTATCGTGAGAAACTCTTTGCTGGGGAAATAAATTGACCAACGTCCCTCTTAAGACAGGATGTGGGGACCCCTCTCCAGGCCACTACACTCACACACACACACACACACACACACACACACACACACACACACACACACACACACACACACACACACACACACACACACACACACACACACACACACACACACACACACACACACACACACACACACACACACGTACACACACGCGTACACACTTAAACACAGACACAGTAGTGTTCGTGCTTACACACAGACACAAACTCACTGAACTTGAAACACACACACACACACACACACACACACACACACACACACACACACACACACACACACACACACACACACACACACACACACACACACACACACACACACACACACACACACACACACACACACACACACACACACATAATAAAAACTCATAATAAGAAAAAATATAAGAAACTAAAGCATATATAATCTATTGTTACTGAGTCAATATATTTCTACATATAGCCCAATACTATAGATGTGCTCAAGAGGCCTAAGTACAAACACGAAATACATGAATCTGTAGCGCCCTCTGTTGGATGATTGTTGACCTACATGCTTCAGAGGCCTACTTATGGCCCGCTGGCAGCGATATAATTAATAGGCCTACTTATTAGAATTCATCTTATTATCTGCTTATAACTCATATTCATGCATCACACTCAAGTATCCAATATGCTCCGCAGCAAGATGAAAAGTGTTTTTATTGTGACCCAGCAAGTGAAGGTTGTCTCAAAGACGGTGTAACCGTGACCCATATAAAACCTTGATTACACATTCATAACTTTATATTGGATTGTTCTGCTCCATGAAGCCTATTATTTGATGCCAACCAGCCATTACAGTCTGTAAAGTAATGATTTAAATGCCTGCGTGGCTCCACAATCCCATGGGTTAAGGAAATTGGTTCCGTTTATAATCATTACCGCAAACAGATGCGACGTGGAAGGTTTAATGGAGGAGAAGGAAACACAGCATTTAACCGCCAACTTGTGGACTGCTGCACTTTCATCCATACTTACAGCAGACAATTTAGCTCAATTAAAATGTGTAATAAATGGATATGGTTCAGGAATAGGATGTATTCCATCTATATCCTTTCCCTAACATTGTATCACTGAACCTAAAAAATGGATTATTCAAAGGCACACACAAACATAACCATAACTCAAAACTCATAACACAAGTACTCATGAATATAGGAGTAAAGATGGACACATTATGTACATGTGACAATCGTATATTAAAAAGTATACATGTACACAAATAATGAGAGACATCACAATCATGTCCTGGAATCTAAACATATTGATAAAATGTCATGATAAAACAATTGCTAACAAAAATTGTCTTCGACTGAAAAGAGGCCGTCGCATGTTGAGCAAAAATCTATCATCTGCTGCTTGCTCTCTCTAATTGACACTGCCTAACTTTTCCAAAAAAAACCAAACCAGGTCATCTGCTCTCCTCTTCTCTGCTTTGAGTGTGGGGTGCCCTTGGAACATCCGTCTCTAGCTGGAACAGCTGTCTCTTGTAGCTTCAAATTCAACTTCAAAGTCTTAATTGTCCCCAAGGGGACATTCGTTTTTCACTAGGACCCCACATACCGTACCGTACCATATACATAATACAGATGGCATACAGCCACAAGGAGGGACAAGCAAGGAGCCCAACCATACTGTAATAATACTATATTAAAATTGCAGAGGAAGGGCCAATAATACTAGTATTGCCTGGATACAACGGTTAAATAAATAAATGGCCACATTGCTAAAGGAATTCCTGGTCCCTAAAGTCTTCTCCCTAAGCACTCTGAATGCCAGCCCAAGAGTAGCCAGGGAAATTCAGTTCTGGAGGGCATTTGCCTCCCTGTGGACGCCCAATAAAGTTGTCCATCAACTGGTCCTTTCTCGACCCAATCATCCTACTTGCCCCTTTCACCAGGTTACCCAGGCTAAGAGAGAGAGAGAGAGAGAGAGAGAGAGAGAGAGAGAGAGAGAGAGAGAGAGAGAGAGAGAGAGAGAGAGAGAGAGAGAGAGAGAGAGAGAGAGAGAGAGAGAGAGAGAGAGAGAGAGAGAGAGAGAGAGAGAGAGAGAGAGAGAGAGAGAGAGAGAGAGAGAGAGAGAGAGAGAGAGAGAGAGAGAGAGAGAGAGAGAGAGAGAGAGAGAGAGAGAGAGAGAGAGAGAGAGAGAGAGAGAGAGAGAGGGAGGGAGGCAGACAGAGAAAGAAAGAGCGAGAGATAGAGAGACAGGCAGACAGCCAGAAAGGCAGGCAGGGAGGCAGACAGAAAGACAGACATGCAGGCAGGCAGGGAGGTAGACAGACCGACAATCTCATCCTAGTGTGTGTGTGCAGTGAGTCATGTGTGGTTCAGTATTGGTTCAAGTCCCTCAGGTTCTCTCCCCCGACTCTCTCCCCATCTTTATCTCCCTCTCTCCCTTTCTTCCTTTCCCTCTCCCCCGTCTCCCTTTGTTAATCCCTGGCTCTCCCTCTCTTCATGTCCCCCCCCCCTCTCTCTCTCCCCCTCTTAAGGCACAAGCTCTTTCTACACATGCAGTGAGAGAGGGAGAGAGGGAGAGAGGGAGAGAGGGAGAGAGGGAGAGGGAGAGAGAGAGGTAGAGATTGAGAGAGAGAGACAAAGAGTGAGAGAGAGACTGAGGGGGAAACAGGGACAGAGAGAGGTAGAGAGAGTGACTGAGGGGGAGAAGGAGACAGGGAAAGATGGGGACTCCTTTCGCTGGTAATCAAAGTGCGAGTGTTTTACTTGGTGGTGTAATTCATCAAAGTGACAGCTGCCAATGAGTCAGTCAGAAGCCCCGGTCAGCAAGACAGCCCAGCTAATCAATCATCACATCTGGTCCTCACACACACACACACACACACACACACACACACACA
>OLKM01000226.1:312913-330413 GCA_900291075.1 Melanogrammus aeglefinus
ACGTGTCAAGAAAGAGTTGCCAAATGAACACTCAAACACGACAGGAGTCTAAGCACTACAAATAAATGCAGGGCACTGCCACATCGTTTTTGCTGCTATTGCACTTAAATGTTGTTTATTCCCTGAATAATCGTCACGTTTAATGAAATGACCACTGAATTAAACACAAGAAATAGGGCAGTCTTCAGCTTATACAGAGAGACAGAGACAGAGACAGAGAGAGAGATAGAGACAGAGACAGAGAGAGAGACAGAGAGAGACAGAGACAGAGAGAGATAGAGACAGAGACAAAGAGAGAGAGAGAGAGAGAGAGACAGAGAGAGAGAGAGAGAGAGAGAGACAGAGAGAGAGAGAGAGAGAGAGAGAGAGAGAGAGAGAGAGAGAGAGAGAGAGAGAGAGACAGAGACAGAGAGAGAGAGAGAGAGAGAGACAGAGAGAGAGAGAGAGAGAGAGAGAGAGAGAGAGAGAGAGAGACTGCTTCCCGTCAGTGATTACAGGCCTGCCTGTTCTTCAACATGAGTCATTTGCATACTCATAAATCATTCACAAAAGAACAACTCACCCCGCTGCAGATACACACACACACACACACACACACACACACACACACACACACACACACACACACACACACACACACACACACACACACACACACACACACACACACACACACACACACACACACACATACCTACCTGGTGGTTGTTGGTGAGGTGAATGAAACGAGATGTGTGGCTGTGTACTCTCTTCCCTTTATCCAACTGACGTAGATAATCAGGGTGTTTGTTTGAGAGGAACAATCAGCCTGAGACAGAGAGGTGACTAGAGGGCAGACAGACAGAGGGCTGGCATACCGACAGACAGACAGGTCGACAATGAGCACGAGTGTATTACCCATGGAATACCGATCATAGGGGGGGAGGGGCTCTCTCACTGCTGGAATGGCCAGGCACGCAGACAGGGTCAAGGGTCAACACCAGGGGTGTAAGGCCAGATGAATGAATGTGTGTGTGTGTGTTTGTGTGTGTTTGTTTGAGTGTGTGTGAGTATGTGTGTATGTGTGTGTATATGTTATAAGAAAAAGGAGATGCACAAATCATGACACACACACACACACATAATTTCAAAGTATATGAAAAGAAGAAATTAAAAAAGAAAACATCTAGATATACAGAACTGAAGGTATGGAATTAGAATTAGGATTCATCTGTGTGTGTGTGTGTGTGTGTGTGTGTGTGTGTGTGTGTGTGTGTGTGTGTGTGTGTGTGTGTGTGTGTGTGTGTGTGTGTGTGTGTGTGTGCGTGTGTGCGTGTGTGTGGTGTGTGTGTGTGTGGTGTGTGCGTGTGTGCGTGCGTGCACCTGTGTGTGCACCCACGTTTAAACCCAGCATAGCGTGAATCGCCGGCCCTCCCACTCCTCACTTCGTATACCAAGGACTTGTTTAACAGCTCACTTCGTCAACAAGTCAACCGTCGCAGGCAGGTCATGCAAACCAGTCAACTGAAAGCGCTACCTCAAAACAAGGCTTTCACGAAGTTAATTACTGCCACTCCACCAGCAGAGAAAGTAAAGGAAAGACTGGTGATCAAACACATTCGATTACTCTTTCAAATGACCTACAACCGCGTCAGAATATTTAGTGCAAGCGTCCGTCCTATTATTCGAGTAAACTTTATTTATAAAGCTCTTTGTCACAGTTGAAGTTTCACCTTCATGGGTTAAGTTCCCATTAAATCGGGTTCGAATGGGAGAGGAGGGGGGCGCGTCATTCTTAGTGCAACAGGGGCGATAAATCAGACTTAAAGAAAATAGTTAAGTGAGCTCGAACATAATAAAGCAAGACCTAACCTAAAATAGTTCATTGTCTGAATGACAGACGGATGCAAATACCAGACACAAGGGGGCACTAAAACCCTCTCGTTACAGCAAAACATTTACATTGATTCAGCGTTTAACCTTTAACCTTACAGGAATTGACCCCAATGGTTTATATACAGATGACGGTTCGATTCCTTAAAGCGTTTATTCATAGCTTTTCCAAGGAAGTATTGTCTCCTGTAGACAAATTCTCGTCTTATTGAGCCCCCAAATCACTCGTTATTCCCAGTCCAGCTATAGCCTGCTTGGGTCTCTAGATTTATAGTAGGCCTACTGCACTGTACGATTCAGGAGACCTACGATACAAAAGGTTAGACCCTGAATGGTTCAATGTCAAGGATTACTTCTCAAACGAATTCTCCGGGAACAAAGCCACTATTGTGTCTCACCAGGCCCTCGAATTAGCAGCAGGGGCGGTTGCACGCTTAACCGGGCTTGACAGTGTGTAACCACTTCGCCCCCGCTGCTCCAAAAAGGGTTTCCAACGACGTGTTGTAACCCTGCACCACTGTCTATAGGAATCCCTCAACATGTATAGGTTATAATACAACACGTTATTTGAAATATATTCAAAATCGACGTGCCATGATTCATTTTAACTTCAATAATTGGTTGAAGTGTTGGTTTCTCTTCCCCAAACTTGGGGTGAAATAGCGAGTTTAGGATTTTTTTCTCTCTCCTTTTTAGGGATAAATTTTGCACTTCATGACAGGGCAAACTCTAGTAGACTATAGTGTGTGTGTGTGTGTGTGTGTGTGTGTGTGTGTGTGTGTGTGTGTGTGTGTGTGTGTGTGTGTGTGTGTGTGTGTGTGTGTGTGTGTGTGTGTGTGTGTGTCTAAACGTGCGCTCGTGGGCAGAAGTGGGAGGAGGTGGCGTGAGCGAGCGGGCGATTACTCCCCCTCGCTCGCTCTCTCTCTCTCCCCGTCGCTCGCTCTCTCTCTCCCATCGAAATAACTTCCATTCAACGCCGCGCCGCGTACAGTGGAGAGGAGACCAACGCCAGTGGGTTCGAGCCACGGCGCTGACAAGGAAGGGCTTTTGGCATGCGTGCCTGACAAGAGAGAGATAGAGACACACAATAACCTGGATATTACTTTTTTTTTTTTGCTTTGGCACACTTTCGCTTCTCCTTGTCATCGGACTGTCTCGCCTGGGCGTGGAAGGTCGAAACGAAAAGGGGGAACGCGTTAGTCGGTCTTCGGGTCGGTCGTGTTGTACAAACTAAAAGCCCCAAACTTCCTCCCCTCCGCTCACACGGCTGCGGCTCCTTCCCAAACCACGCAGCTGCACCACGGGATCAACCCAGACGCTGCCCCCCTCTCCGGCGGTGATTCCACCGTCGACCAACTTATGCTGCGGTTGTTCACTCCGTTTCCCAGGATGTAAATGTCGGGAAATACAAGCGCGTTGACGTTGGAGTTACGATTGTTTTTCCATTTTTGCCGTTTACGTTTCGCATTTGCAAGGGGAATACGGATCGACCGCATTTGGCAGACGCCTGTGCACGTAGAGAGTGAACTCCCCACTGAAATCACAAGGTAAGGAGATCCAGGCTGTGGGTGGGAGATACAATTATTATTCTCCAGTTAGGACTGAACTTTGGATTCATCCGTCTGAAAGTCTCCCACGTAAGTTAAAGTGTGTCCAGAATTGGGGTCTGTAGCCCGTGTGTTTGGGGCGACAGTAGCAAGCACCCAGGCTTGTGCTTGTATGTTCCCTCCCCGCTGAATCTGGAAAGGTGTTAAGAAGGGGAAAATATGTTAAGAGGCTGCTAAGCAGTGTTTACATGCTGGCGTGATGCTGTTGCGTGTGAGCGTTCACCAAATCATGTTTATCGCCAAACGAAGAGGATTTTAACTGCAAGGATTACATATGGCTTGCTCTCTGGGTTAGTCCCCAGTGCAAGAGTGCATGTTGGCTTAAATGAATGGGAGGAGGGGGGTGGGGGCGCTTCTCATTAATAAAGTTTGAAAGACTTTGCTGGGCGTTAGCTTGAGACTGATGAGAATCATCATGGCATGTTATCAAATCACATTTTAGATTGGTTAATCAGGCGTGCGGGCACACCAAATGTCATCAGCTCTTCCAAGATTGGAGTTTTAAAAGATTTCTTTCAAAATACTTAAAAACGCTTAGGAAAGATCTGCCATTCAATTCCAACAGATTTAATAACATAACGTTTTAAAAGTTCATCTAATGTCCCTTTTTAAGAAGAACCCGTTGGAGACCGTGGGGTCACCAACCCTTTTCGCAATCACAAGAAAAAAGTCTTATCTTATCCGGATTGCCCCACATTCAAATTGAAATGCAAAGCAGATGTGGCAGCTCTTGGGGAGCACTCGATTTGTGTTCTGGGTACAACACAAGCCCGCGTCGACTAGATTAGTTTAAGTCCTTTTAATAAGGATCGCCTTTTCTCTCCTAACGGAGTGGCTTCCTCCCCTGCAGCGTGGGGGGAGACTTGGAAAACAGGTTTGCTCAGAGACAAGACGCCCAGCTGTAGAGCCAAGGGGGTGGACTGCATATTTTTTTCATCTCAGAGCATATCAGATGGCCACCCCCCCCCCCCCCCCCCCCCCCCCGCCAGAACTCATCTAGGACATAGGTCAAGATAGAGGATTGCAGTCAATGGTAAAGACTGCTATTTGAATTTGAGCACATCACATCATCTTGAGACTGCACAGGTTATGAATATATCTAAATAGTTTCTCTCACTTGGACTGCAAGAATGGACTCCCGTCCTTGCATGTGTTGAAAGTTGTATTTAAAAATGAATGGAATTGCAACTTGACTGTAAACAGTAATGGTTGTGTACAGATGTATACACAAAATAAATGACTTGTGTTTATTACCAAGTATTATCACCCTTGTATGAAAAGGGTCCACTAGCTTTTGTAGGCCATACAGCATCAGAACTCTACTCTGACCGGAGTAAAGACCTTCTGGTACAACTACAAGTCAATGGTACACATGGTTTATGTAACTCCATTCTCGCCACAGAAATAAAAACAAGACCTTCAGCTGCAAAGGACCTGATCACTCACATCCTCACCATCATCTCTTTCTTGACACAAAGAAGCCATCACCTGCATCTTGCCTAGTGTTCATGGTGGCGCTCTCTGGTGTTGTACTGTGAGTCGTTTTACCGTGTGGACTTAGTGTCGTTTTACAAATGGCTCACACCTCATGTCGCGCTGTGCGTGTGGACGCCGTAATGTGATGCATTACGGGTCATCGTCTTTTGCTCAATAATCCTTTCACATGGCGCGGGGCGGGTAAGTACCCCGGTCAAGTTTGGGCCTATTAGCCCCACTGGACGCGCACGTTAAGTGCAGGTTAAGTGCACGGACGAGCGTGTCATCGTCCGAGCACTCCCAGTGTGGAGCTGGCACGGGAACAGACGCCAGGGATGGTCTGGGGGCTGGGATGATGATGATGATGATGGTGGTGATGTGACTCTGTGGGCCGTTTGGGAGAGAAGTGCATCTAAAATGGACTTATGGCGAGGATAGTCGTCTATTAAATGGGAGCAGGCTGTCCCCACAGCTTGGCTGAGCCATCTCGAGAACTGTAGCGATCTACTTTCGAGTTTTGTTTATTCTTTGGATGAATGTGGCTGCCATGTATTGCATGCAAATGTTTGTCTTTTTTGTTTTTTAAAAACGCATCAGAAGGAGCACACTACTATTTCTCTGAAAGGCGGTGTAGGCGAGTAGATGGCGAATAAATTGCTTAATGAATGTTGAATGAAAAAGGATTAGCCTGAACTCAAGTGGGTGATTTTCTCTGGAAACACGATCCTTCTTCTTTGAGTGCCTGGCTCACAGCAGTACACCCCTGATAGCCTGTGTTTACCTTTTTTTTTTAATTTATTTTTTCTAGAAAGCTCGCCAAAGATAATGGCGAAAGTCACTCTAGCACTACTTCCAAATCGCTAAGCTATCACCTGCAACGACACATTGATGTGATTGTGTGTGTTGTGATTTATCAGAAGTTTCCCAGGTTGTATTTCTTCTCTGTGGTTGATCGTTGGTACATAATGGCACCTGGTTATAATGACCTGCAAATATCAGCAGAGTTCGTAAAACAGTTGTCGATTGGACACCCACCTAGACCAATTACACTGCCAGGTGACATTCCCTCCCCACGCGTGCCTTCTTCCGATTGGCCGATGACATCCTGAGTAAACGCTCACGAGAGGCCAATGGGAGCCTGTGTAAACGGAACAGTAGGAAATGACCCTCCTGAGTGGGTGAGGTAGAGACAATAATAGCTAACCCTGTGTGTGTGTGTGTGTGTGTGTGTGTGTGTGTGTGTGTGTGTGTGTGTGTGTGTGTGTGTGTGTGTGTGTGTGTGTGTGTGTGTGTGTGTGTGTGTGTGTGTGTGTGTGTGTGTGTGTGTGTGTGTGTGTGTGTGCGTGAACACATGCGGTTGTGTTGTTTACCGTTACGTTGTTGTCTGGCTTTGATCGTGTGTGGGCGAGAATTTCTGCTGGAGCCCAACTTTTATTCCTGCGCCCAGTTAAGGTGTTTGGGTTGGAAAGTCCGTCGACCATTTTGTTGTTCCTATACTGTTATGGAGGCTTGTCCGTCGGCGGTTACTCAATATTTAAAACCTTTTAAACCAGGAGGCCAGGAAGCTACATTTGTTCCAAACTCTACGGAAAAGAACCTTCCCTGTTTTTTATGGCCTAACGGAATGCCAGAGAGGCACATGCACACACGCACACACACATGCACGCATATGCATGCATGTGCACACAATTCAATTACAATGGAGTCAACATGTATTAAATGGTCTGCGTTGTGCAATGTAATTTCATCGAGGAACCATTTTCTTGAACAGAGTAAATGCTCATGTATTATAAATGTGTTTGTTGTTGTTTCTGCGTGCCTTTTTGCTTTTCCCTGGTAACAAAAGCCACAATGACTTATTCCAATGGCCTGTTTGGTCTCCCGTCCGACTGAACAGAACTTCATAGGCTATGTTGTCATTGTCATCGGGTTTATAGACCCCTCTGTTCTCCCTGCGTTTTTAAAGACTTCATCAATCGAGGGCCTAAATTAGCCCTGTATAAGAAGCAGGCAACCATAACCCAAACACCAGCAGGCTGTGTGTTGTGTTGGTGTCTCGTACACTACACACCCAGCCCCCTTTGGGGTTTCTGTGTGCCCTGCGGTGGGGCAAGGGGAGTCAGACTAGGTTGTGTGAGGACAAAAGCCTACTCAGCTATATTTGGCCAGCTGTGGACCTTTGCTGCTCCCATTATGTGCCGTCTTTCTCTCTGTTTTCCAAAGGGACGCTTAATGAGAAGCGGTGGGATTTGCGGTTGTTCTTTTGCAACGTTGTGATTTTATTCGTTTTTGTTATCTTGGACTACACACTAGACGCCCGTTTTCCGTCCCAACGAAACTTAAGGCGTCGATTGGCCGTCTCTATTGGCGGCCTGTCTCTGATTGGCTGTCCCTGTTGGCGGACGGTCTCTCATTGGCTGTCTCCGTTGTTTACCCTACACTGTCCCATTAGACGCCTCGTGTGAAAGGCCCTGCCGCTGGCCGTTGTGAGACTCTGGCTGTCGGTACGGATTCTAATGGTTGCCACGGGTACGGCCAGGGCAAAGCCCTGCACGTTAATTCAGCCTGGATCTCAAATTGGCTGTGAAGGGCGCAGATGCAGGATTGATCGGGGGGGGCAGGAGGAGGAGGAGGAGGAGGAGGAGGAGGGTACGACTAAGAGCCAAACCTTTTATTTTGCTCGAGTTCTCCACAGTCCATCAGCGGGTCCATGACACAGGCCCCGCGGCCAAACGCCCGGGGAGATTTTGGCCCTCTGGTCGATCTGTCCAACCTGTTGGACGCGGAGCCTGGCCAGTACTCCTCGATGTTTAAACCACCCCTAAACAATGACTGTGTCTGCTTTCCAGCTCCCCGAACAAGCGCTAGCCCAGCCACGACTGCCTAGCGCCCGCATCGGCAGATCGCTGACTCTCCCACAAAGCTGGATCTTGAGGTTGGCGCTTTCGGGTTCGCTCTGATTTGGATAATCGAGAGCCGCGCTCCTGGCTCGTAATTATCCTAACGACGTCACGTGGAACAGGCGGGGCAAAAGCGGTACTTCATGGGGGACACAAAGACCAACTCCTGTGAGGGGGGTTGCAGTCCCCTTTTTTAAGGAGAGTGAGATTAGATAATGCACGTGTCGTGGCGATCTCTTTGAGATAATGCATCGGGGACGGATGACTTCTTGATGCAAAAAAAACAACAAAACACTAGTGTCCTCCCAGCCCAGAATACAGTTCCTCACATCCTTGTAACACAGTCTCACCCCCTCCCTGTGACGTATCTGTCCATACATCATGTGAGGGGAAATGTTGACATGCAGGAGTTTCTTTCTGGCATGGATAAGGGGGTTTACCCCAGGGAACCGGTCAACAAAGGGGGTAACTCCCGTTAACAAAGAAAACAAAGCTGAACTTGACAAGCTCAAAAACTTAACAACGCACAGGTTTTCCATCACACATTACTTTATTACGACCCGACTGCGTTAACAGATGTCGTTGTGTATTAAAAAAAGAAGAAGAAAACTGCTGTGCATTTAGGCCGTCTTGCCTGATTTGGCTGATTTGTTCGTTTTCTACCAAAAATCTTAATGTGCAGAAATTACGTTTGACTTTTGTTATGGGAACACTTAAAAATGTCTGAAACTGCATTATTATTATTTTTTTTAATATTCACCATATTTTCGCTTGACTCAGCATTAAAATTCATGGATGCAAGTCATGCAAAGTGCAAGAGCAAGCTCACCCACACCTTGTGGGCGCACACCGTATTAGTGTCTTTTTGATCTTCTAATTGACCCACTTCCCGCTCTTGTTCGGCTGTGCGGGGTGCAAGGCTCCTAGGAACGTCTTTGTTGCTTCCGTTGATCAGGAGAAGCATCACGGCGCACCAGGGGTGAACCTGCTTCCCCCGCTGTGTGTGTGTGTGTGTGTGTGTGTGTGTGTGTGTGTGTGTGTGTGTGTGTGTGTGGAGTCAAGCTAGCACATGGAGTTACGCAACGCGACAGCGCTCCCGCCTGGTGTGTGTGTGGTGTGTGTAGCATGACGTGTCACGATGGGTGAACGTGCTGCTGCCGGTGTGTGTGTGTGTGTGTGTGTGTGTGTGTGTGTGTGTGTGTGTGTGTGTGTGTGTGTGTGTGTGTGGAGTCAAGCTAGCACATGGAGTTACGCAACGCGACAGCGCTGGCTCTCTCCAGACTGACTAACCATTAGACAAATAAAGGGCCGAGAAGGAGAGGGGGAGAGAGCTGATTGTAATAACGCTTTCAAAAACTGCTATTCATCTCTCCCCGAAGGCCATACCAACACAACCTTCTGGAACGGGCGGGCATTACATCTCACATGTTTCATCAACGGACGGTTCCTACTTTTGATGGATGCTTTCATCTATAGGATGTGTCGTTAATAAAAGAGATTTTCTGGAATAGACACCCCCCCCCCCCCCCCCAATAAGTTACTCCATGTGTGGCGTTGTAAGAACGACCGCCATGTGTAACTGTAGTGTTTATGCCTCTGGCTTCTGGCCCTCGGCAGCTGCTTGCATTTGGATGATGAGTAGAACAGTTGGAATTCATCCCTGTGATATCGTTCCAGAAACCGAACGATGATATTGCAATGACCAAATGCTGGACAGACAGACGGACAGACGGGAGGGGTGTACACGCTCTTTAGACAAAGTCCAAATGCAGCATTTCCAAAGTGAGTCATTGGGAAATTAAAAGAGATGACAAATGGAGAATGTGTTGGGAGTTGATTGTGGCCCAGGCCTCATACCTATTTAATGTGAAGCAACCTTTGATAAGCTGCTAAACTGTGGAGGGGAGACGTGCTGAGGGTGTCTGGGCCCTCCCAAGCTGCTAATTGTTTGGGCTAGGTGCTAAGCTCTCTGCAGAGCCAAACGATTTGCGTAAACTGCCAAAAGGTAGGGGTGTGTGTGTGGTGTGTGTGTGTGTGTGTGTGTGTGTGTGTGTGTGTGTGTGTGTGTGTGTGCGCGTGCGTGGCAGGCAATAATCTGTGTTTGGACAAAGATGTTTCGCTCTGCTTTTAACGTCCAAAGGCTGTTTGCTTTGTCGACAGCTGCGTGTCCGTGTGTGTGCCTGACACTACTCCTTGACCGTTCTGCGTGTTTGCTAGGACATGCTAACAAGATAAGATTGTTTCACGGTGGCTCTGCTGTTAGCGCTCAGTGTTATCCCAGGCTGGTTTAGGTAGCTTTATCTAGCTCTGTTTGAGTCTTGCCTTCCATGACTCTTCAAAGACTAGTGATTGGCTTCTCCTCTTCTGGCCCTGTGCAGGAACACACAGGAAGCCACTTATCACTTGGTTGTGTTTTTACTGTTTTAAACCACACGTGTGACTCATTAGTCGGGTCACTGCATGAAGAAGTTAGATTGTGCGGCTGTCTTGTTTACTCCTGCCTTGCTCGCCAAAGGAAGTTGGTTCAAATCAAGTTTCCAGTCTGTTGTCCCAAATAGAACATGGAAAACCGGGTGAAGGCTAAACATATTTACTGGCAGGGAAAAGGTGTTGTCTACGAGTAGTGGGGGTCGGGATCTGGGAGGGGGATGGAAACAGATTGAGGTGAAACTATGTCTCACTGTTTCGTGATTAACGCATTCCTCGTGTGTTTTGGATAGAAACTAGCCTCTGCCAGGCAAGGCCATCCCCGTCTGCTCCGCGAACACAACGCAACACTGTCACTTCCTCTCAGCCCAGCATGACAACATTTATGATGACCCTGGAGAGAGGAGATATTTCCATTACGCCAAGCGTTAAGCGCATGTCAGCGTTTTCGTGTGAATGTGCCAACTTATCCGGGAGGAATTTCCCCAAGTAATTATGTATCGAGTCAGCGAAGCGAAAACAAAAGCCAGGAGTTTCTGGGAATCGCTTTGGCCTTATCAAGACACCTCACTAGGCGGGACTTCCAGGCTTGGATTTTGAAGGCTGTGTGTTTTCAGGAAACCAGCGACCACTTGCTGAGTAAAGGCTCGTCTAGTGATACCAGAGGGAGCCTTCCACTATAACCTCCGTCTCAGAGCATCCAAGACGGTGTTCTTCTTGCGTCTGCAATGGCATTGTGTTTCGCTCCTGGAGCTTTGAGTTAGCACTTTTATTGTCATTGTTGTTTTGCCTAGTGTTGCACCCATGGCGACCACATTGTCCTTTTTTTTATGTTTTTTTGTTGGCCTGCTGACGTGCAAGGGTTGAATTTGCCTCAGGCGAGTCAGTACACACACACACACACACACACACACACACACACACACACACACACACACACCACACACACACACACACACACACACATCACACACACACACACACACACACACACACACACACACACACACACACACACACACACTCTTTTCTCTACCACGACATCTGGTAGAATTTGAACCCACACATCCCGTCTGTGTGTTGGATCTCATGGCTCCAGTTTGACCTCAGTTCCCCCTCACCAGAACTCCGACCCAAGGATATCCCAGAATCCTTTGCACCTCTTTTGGTTTGTTACCATTTTTTTACCCCATAACATTACCACACCGTATAGGCTGTTTAACGAAGGCCTTTTAGCGTGTTATTCTGCGCCTGTGTCACAATCCCTTTTGGTTTTGTAACCTAAGGTCACGCCTTGAACGGCGCTAAGTCGACGGGCTAGAGGGTGAACGCTCACACAAGTCATGGGAAGTGGTCGTCGCACAACATGTTTACACCAAACCCAAACAGGGAGTTTCCAATATGGGCTGCTACTGTTGTTGGACTATGACACACACACACGTACACATGCACACACATACACACACACACACACACACACACACACACACACACACACACACACACACACACACACACACACACACACACACACACACACACACAGTGCGATGACATTGGCAACTAAACTAAAGTCTATGACGAAACGAGCGAGCGCACGCACACACACACTGCCATAAAGCCTGCCCGTCCAGCCACACCTTAATGTCCGTCAACAGAGACTTTGCTAAACTGGTTTACTCGGCGTTTGTGTGTGTGTGTGCGCGCGCTTCGTCCCTGGACAGTTCATTAACCTGCTGAGCGAGCATCTGTTGAACTGCGGGAAAACTAATTTCTGTCTGCTCTGCCTTTCATTTTCTCCCCTCGCTATCTCTCTCTCCCTCTTACGTCTTGATGTGTCTCTACCTTTCCTCTTAATGTCTCTCTCGCCCTCCCCCTCTCGCCCTAAACCTGATTTCTGATGGCTGATCAGAACCACCAGACCTCCTGATAAATCCAACCTGGGCTCTCCTTGGAGGTTCTTCATTTCGCGTCATATCTTATTAGAGGCTGCCCATATTCGGATAAAACTCTGAAATCAAATTTTTCTAAATCTGTGTGGAACCTTCAGCCTTCCTGTTTCCATTTTTAATCGAGCATTTACAGCAATTTATTTCACACTGACGTGTGCAGCAAACATAATGGAGAATCATCGCAGACCCAAACCAACTCAGGGTGTGTGTGTGTGTGTGTGTGTGTGTGTGTGTGTGTGTGTGTGTGTGTGTGTGTGTGTGTGTGTGTGTGTGTGTGTGTGTGTGTGTGTGTGTGTGTGTGTGTGTGTGTGTGTGTGTGTGTGTGTCAATGCGTGCATGCATTACTGGGTGTGTATGCCTGTATTTTTGTGTGTGTCCCTGGTTCTATTTGTCCTCATTGTGTGTGTGCGTGTGTGTGTGTGTTGGCTCGGGGTATGGTGTTAGCACAGCTTACATTGGCATCTTTGTTTTCCCCTTATTCATGCAAATACATGTACCTACACAGTGGCAGAAAGGGAGAGGGGGTGTTGGTGCTTGACATTTGTTTGGTGTGTGTTTGTGTGTCCGTTTTGGTTTCTGTCCACTCCCCCTTTCTTCATGTGCTTCATTTCCTGTGTGTTGAACCATTGCCTCTTTCTCTCCACATGACATTGGCCTGCTGCCTCCCCTCCCTCCCTCCCTCCCTCCCTCCTGCTATCCAGATCCTTCTCTCCCTCTCCTCCCTCCCCCTCCCTCCCTCCTACTTTCCAGATCCTTCAGTCTCTCCCTCCCTCCATCTCTCCCCCCTTCCCTCCCTCCTTCTATCCAGCTCCTAGTCTCTCTCCCCCCTTCGCCGTCCCTCCTTCCACCTCCCCCCTCCTCCCACCTCCATCCCTCCCTCCTCCTCCCTCCCCCCCTGCCCTCCCTCTCCTCTGATCGCTCACACTCTCGCCCCCTGTCTTGCTGTTGCTCTCTCGCTCGCCCTGTCGCTACCCTTCTCGTTGTCTTTTGTTATTTGTTCCTCACGTTACTCCCTCCTTTAGCTTCTACTCCTACATCATGTTCAATCGCTCACAGAACAGACGGAGGCAGTCCTCTCTCCTCTCCACTCCGTTCTCCACGCTCAGTGTGTGTCTTTGCGTTGAGGTTGTGTTGTTGTGTGCGTTCCTTGCCCCTTGTCATGTTTGCTCTCCAGTGCTAATTAAAGGCATTCGGAAATCAAACTGCAATTCGAACCGTGTGGTTGTGTGTGCGCGCGCGGGGATATTTATTTCCGTCTGGCTGTGTCATTTCGGTCGACGGTCGGCCATCGCAGTGCAACGTTACAGTTTATACTACATCATTTCCTTCGCCTGCAGGCGAGTTATTGCAGATCCGCATCTGGGGGTCCCGCCTAAAGCACAAAATGAATTGTGTGAAATCCCATTGCTGAATCAAAACAGGGGACCAATGCCGAAACCAAGATCGGGTCTGTTTTGACTCACTGGCTGATCCAAATAAATTCATCACGGCTCCGTTTAATCCTGCCATTAAGCACGATAACCCCTTTTAAAGCAAGCAGGCGACGACTCGAGAACGTGAGAGCGTTTTTACGGTGAAGCGGACGGCTTTTATTGTGAAGGCATCCGTCCAGGCGTAGAAGGGACGGCTTGCTTTTACTACCACTCTGTCATTCTGCTTCACCCTCCGATTATGGTGAGACACGGGTAATTTAAAAGTGCGTACTTTGCTGTTACAGTATTCCCCCACAAGGTATTGGCACGCGTTTAGCACTTTAAGCTAGGCTCCATATACGGCACAGTCATGAACAACGGACCAATCATATTACTCTGCCGTGCAATAGCATGTAGCAATGCAACAGGTAGGTTGAAGTCCGGAAGTCGTACTTTTTCTGGATCGAACAAGATTTATTTATAATTGTTTTTGCTCGGTCTGTCTCTTCTTCTTGACGTTTGCTTCTTTCGTTTTAACTCGTTCTAAACTTTATTCTTTCGAGGAGTTATTTTTTCCCCCCTTGTCTGTTTTCGTTTCCCCCCCCCCCCCCCCTCCCACAGTCTTTTTGAGCGGCGTTTTCTCGTTATTTTCCTCCCCGTTCTCCACTGGGCGTTTCGTTGTGCAGTAGATTTGGACGATCACCCGTCACGAATATAATATCAGTCATATGGGGTTGGTTAAGCCATGGAAACTACTGTGTTCCCTGCCAACAAACACAGCACCACCCCAAGACACACACACACACACACACACACACACACACACACACACACACACACACACACACACACACACACACACACACACACACACACACACACACACACACACACACACACACACACACACACACACACACACACACCTAGTTGCACTCTTCCAAACCACAGCTCTCAATCTCGTTTAGCCTTCTCATTCGTTCTGTTTGCTTTCATTTTCTTCTCCTTTTGTGCTCGACTTCTCTCCCACTTTGTCTTTGGCCATCATGCCTTTTATTGCACTTGAACCTCTCGCTCTCTCTCTCTTGCTCTTGCTCTTGCTCTCTCGCTCTCAGCTGGTTTAACAAACACTGAAACACACGATAAGTGGACTTTCACGGGACATGCAGTGTACTTAACCAACTGCCCGCTGCAGTCATAAAGTTGGTGGACACGCCCTCTATTATAAACTCTGTTGGCAGAAGTGGTGCCCCCCAGTCTTCACCAGATAGACGGGACTCTGTTGGAGGGGCTGATTAATGCGACGCGGGAATCCACCTCACTGTATCGGTGACGGGTGACGGCCAACTGGCACAGCTGTGCAGCGGGTCGATCGGTGCCTGGATTGTCATTGGCTGAGCCTTCGGAACAAAGCCATCCAATCAAGGCTGTTTTCCATAGCGGTAATAAAGTGATTCCACAGAGGACTGTCAGACGGACAGATTGAGACTTTTTAAAGTCTGGGTGGTCGTCCACATTGTGTTGGATTAATCTTCTTTTCTTCCAACAGTCCGAATTCCCATAGCTACTTTTTTATATGCTAGGACTGAGATGTTTGATTGACAGGGAGATTCTGGTTGCATGGGCGGGGGGGGGGGGGGCTCCCCGGGGGGGAAGGGGGGGGGGGGAGGCTGTCATTTGGACTACATTCCCCCTGAAGGTCACGGTTTAATACACCTTTCACTCGGTATCGGTGGGGAAATCATTGTGAGCGACGAAGACTTGACTGACTTGAATGCTACCCCTACCCCCCCGGCCTTGGGGAGGGGAGCTTTGTGAGGGCATGAGGGATCATTAGGATGAGGGATCATAGCTCTCACCTGGCCTCACCTGCAGCCACAGACTGCAGCCACATATAACACCTCACTGCTGCAGGAGAGGAGTTCATAGGAGGGGTAATGTTTTAATATATTTAGATATCATATATTTTCTCATAAGACTCATTGGAATTCAATTTGAGGCTCGTGTGTTGTGTGTGTGTGTGTGTGTGTGTGTGTGTGTGTGTGTTATGGCTGAGCACATGCCACTGTCGCTTGCAGCAGTAATATCCCCTTGTGGATTCTTAATGGGTTATGGCTGCTCAGAATCTAGACTGGGCACATTCCCAACAGGAAGACGTACTCACCATTTGCGTGCGTGTGCGTGCGTGCGCGCGCGCGCGTGTGCGTGCGTGGTGTGTGTGTGTGTGTGTGTGTGTGTGTGTGTGTGTGTGTGTCCGAGGCTAACAGTAGCAGCCCATACTGGAATCTCCCCGTTTTAGTTTTGTGTAAACAAGTTGTGCAACGACTACTTCCCAAGAACTGTGTGCGTGTGTCTGTGAGACACATGCTTGATGGGAGCCGTCTGTCATGTAATGGGCTGATAACCGGGATGGCAGATCATTCTGGGCCAAATGGCCGTCGCTGATGACACAGTCCTGTCATGCGCGGCCCTATTGTCTCAATCCCTGTCTACGCTTTGAGTGTCACCGTATACTTTCAGAAGAGCCATGATCACTATTGGGCAGGGGGGGAAATAAAGCTTTTTAAAATGTGTGTGTGTGTGTGTGTGGGTGAGCGAGTGCGAGTGTGTTTTGAATGCGTGTGTGTGTCCCTGCGTGCATGCGTTACTGTGTGTGCACTACTGTTTGTGTTTTACGCACATGTCCCTGCGTGCATTCGCGAGTTTTTAGTGTGTGTGTGTGTGTGTGTGTGAGTGTGTATGTGTTTGGGTGTAAATTGTGTGGTGTGTGTGTGTGTGTCGTGAGTTTGAATGTGTTTGGGTGTAAATTATGGTGGTGTGTTTGTCCTCGAAAAATGCATACGGGAGGAAGTGATCCGACCTAAATCGAGGCTATTTGAAACCAGCGCTGAGAAATAACTTGTTGTGTACGACGGCGGGGAAACCAACCGTCGATTTACTGCGCGCCTCGTCTGTCTTCTGGAACGGCTGATACGCTCCCCCCGTTTTATGTCGCCTGCGAGACATTAATTATGAAGGCCCTCTCTTTCCGCCTGCTTGTCACCACTCCCATATTCCTAACGACCCCGTTCCCCGCCAACAACAAAAACAGAACAACGTGGCGGAACTGCGCGGCATGCGCACTTTGCGCAGCACATGCGGCGGTTTTCTGTCTGTCGGCGCGACGCTCTCGACCGCAGCGCTTGGCGCCGGTAGCGCTGTGGTGTCGCCGTGTATTTCGGGGGTTTGCCGTCACGGCCGCCGTCTGAAAAAGTCTCAGCCGGGAATTCCGGGTTCAGACGTTCCTTTTTGTTTTGAAGAGAAACATGGCCGCCCCGCGGTGGAGCAGGGCAGCGGGGTGCCTGGCGAAGACCCTGAAAGAAAGTGGTGAAGTTAGTGCTACAGAGGTCGGCCGATGTAGCTGAAGACTTGATATCGTGTGTGTGTGTGTGTGTGTGTGTGTGTGTGTGTGTGTGTGTGTGTGTGTGTGTGTGTGTGTGTGTGTGTGTGTGTGTGTGTGTGTGTGTGTGTGTGTGTGTGTGTGTGTGTGTGTGTGTGTGTGTGTGTGTGTGTGTGAGCTGAGCAGCACATGTGTCTGACACCGCAGGCGGGAGGGGCACCGTGCTGAGCCATGCATCTCATTACAGTGTGTGTTGTGCTTTTGTCGGCAATCCATCAAATTAATGTCGGCATTGCAAAATTGATGACCTAAACAGATCCATGTCTCAAAGTCCTTTCGCCCATTACGATCACAAGCGCAGACTAGTCATTCTCACATGCCCGTGTCGGTGTAATGACCCCGATGGATGGAGAAGGATTTGGCGATATTTTAAACCAGTTGCATTTTTCTTTTCCAAACGGGGAAAGCGGAAGTA
>OLKM01000226.1:335413-340413 GCA_900291075.1 Melanogrammus aeglefinus
TGTTTCATGCACAGTAGCATGTGTATGTGTGTGCGCCATACATTTTATGTTTTTGTTGCATCATGCACAGTACTGTGTGTGTGTGTCATGTATTCTGTCTGTGTTGCTTCATGCACAGGAAGTGTGTGTGTGTGTGTGTGTGTGTGTGTGTGTGTGTGTGTGTGTGTGTGTGTGTGTGTGTGTGTGTGTGTGTGTGTGTGTGTGTGTGTGTGTGTGTGTGTGTGTGTGTGTGTGTGTGTGTGTGTGTGTGTGTGTGCCATTGAGCTCTCTGTTACATGGCCTGTTTTATCTGTCTATGCTGGAGGACTCTTCCCCAGGACTTCCACTCACTTTTGCTCCAGGTTCGTCAAAGGGTCAGAGTGAGTAACCAGAGTTTGACCGGGATAGGTCAGCAGCTACTGGTCCCAATTAAAAGATGAATAACTGAGTCCCAGAGTCGTGCGAAAAGAGGAGGGGATGGATGTCCGGCCATGTGAGAGGAGATTGTCTCGTAAGCCCGATGGAACAGAAGAGAGAAGGTTGAGGCCGAGAGAAGATAGGAAAACGAGACGGAAGAAAAGGTTTTGACAGTTGAGCTCTGTTGATGCCCGGAGGCGTGTTAAGCTAACTCCACGCAGAAGCGGGAAAAAGGCCAGGATGTTATGCCACAGGTGTCAGATCCGATCCATATCTCTTTGGTACAGACCTAACAACCCCTTTGACAGTCGCGAACTCCCGGAGAAAGAGAGTGTCACAAAAATCATCTAAGGCTCTCGGAACAAGCTCATACCCTTTCTGAACGGTCGGGAACGTCGCATTAGCTCCCCGTCAAAGTGTCAGATTCCGACGTAGTCTCCGTCTGTCTGTCTCCCGTCACGGCGGTATCTCCGAGAGCAGGAACGGTTTCTTTCTTTTCTCTCCGCGGTGGGAAAGACATCAAACGAAACTAATGCTGCTGCAACCCGCCTGCAATTGTGCCATGTAACACCACCTTAGCCGCCAAATGAAAATGTAATGAGGCATCACACACAAGATGTTATCAAGCCTGCCCGGGCGATTATATCAAAGAAATCACGCACACGCATATGTGGAAGACAAGCGATTATTAACCTGTATGTCAGAGTGGAGCACAGAAATGGGCTTTCCTGGGAAAATAAGTCGTGTTTATTCGCGGTAGGAGGGGTGTGGGGGGTGTTGGGGGTGTGTGTGTGTGTGTGTGGTATCATTCCACTGCTGGGTTTTATGTTGCATGTGTCTGCGTGCGTGTCTGGGTGCGCCATGCATTTTTATGTTTTCGTTCATCGCTTCATGCAATGTGTGTGGCCATGTCATCCATTGCTCTCTTTGCGGTACATGCATGCGATCGGAGGCGTTCCCTCCAACCGAAACGGGGATGTCCCGGAATACCGTTTTTTTTTTCCTTTTGGAACACCCAGCCTCCTCTCCCCATGACGGTTTTCCATTCTCCCGTGGCGTTTGTTTAGCGTGAACTGGAGACCAGCCCAAACAAGTGCACCACACCGCAGACAACGGCTGGAAGAAATCCCCTAGTTGGACCAGCTGGCCTTCCTCCTTTTGTCTTCAGAGATGAAATCCATAGGAACCATTTTACATAAGCCCTGGGCTGAAGAGATCCCTTTCATCCTATTGTCTTGACAACTTCCAGGTGGGCTGGGAGAGAGACGGCCCCTCCTTCAGGAACTACCGTCGTGGGCAAGGATAGCTCAATAGCAAAAGTGTTTTGACTCCTGAGCCGACTGGTTCCGGGTTTGATTCCCTACCCTGTAACCCGCCGCCTGACCTTGAGCGAGACGTCCGCACCCTGCTTGTATCCGAGTTCTCTGAGTGACTTCGGATAAAACCGTTGGTCAAGCAAGAGCGTTGTTGCAGGTGACCGTCTGTCCTTTGTTGTGGTCCCTCTGCCAAATGGCTTAATCCAACACATGTGACCTCTGGGGAAGGGATGGTAAATGTCCTGGGAATAACCACCGCTACAACTGCGACTTATTGGTGGACGGATCTGAAAAAGCCGGGAGACGGACCGATTGATGGAGTTGTTCGGAATATCGTGTTTTACTGCAAGCTTTCGAGCGCCCCGATGGCTCAGCCTTCTAAAGAGTTTCTGAACGACCGGGGTGTAAGGTTGGGAATACAGGGGGGGATTTAATGAGACCACCAGCGGGGAAATAAAACAATGGCGTGGGGGAGGGAGGAGTGATGAATCAGGGGACGCTGGCAGGTTTCACTTTCATCTAGTGAACTTGCATTATGGAAATAAGCTGCATTGTGTGTGTGTGTGTGTGTGTGTGTGTGTGTGTGTGTGTGTGTGTGTGTGTGTGTGTGTGTGTGTGTGTGTGTGTGTGTGTGTGTCGGACACAATGCTGCCTGCATGAATGCAGAATGTTTGAGGTTACAAATGGGTGTGTTTTTAACAGGATCAACAGCTTCACCCTCACATGACCCTGATCAGCATCATTGGCTTCGAGGCATTTTGTAAAATTAAAGAATCCATCAAGGCGAGCGCGATCAAAGCCAGGTTTATCCTCTTTGTACATGTCGTGTCGGGACAGCAGAGAAAATGAATCAAAGGACCCACAAAACAGCCAAAGAAACCGCAGATTTGGCCTGACTCTCGGTTCAGAGCTTCGCATCAGGTCATGAAGCGCAGAAATTCCCTGCATTTTTTATTCCTGTTCTACCTCCCGGTTCATGTTTTCAACGGACGGCTGCCACTAGAGCCCCTCATTCAGCTGAACTTTGACCCCTTGTTGTCGTTGTTTTGGCCGTTCACAGCAGGAGGTCTGAGTCTCGGCCCCCCGGAACAAGATGGGCTGAACACATGTCTTCTCGATTAAGTCGGACGCAAACTTTGTCGACACCCTGACCCTGACTTCTCTGAAACACACCACTGCTGTGAAACTCTGAGAGTAGGCATCATGTCAGACATGTTTTTGCCAGGATTTCACGGGAACGAAATCCCAGAAGTCCCTGCAGGGAGGGGAGGGGCGACGACATGCCTTTACCACGCCGGGTGAGACCAGTCAGATCTCCATGCCTCCACCAATCGCGGAGCAAAACATCTCTCTCTTTCCAGCCTCCTCCCTCCTCCTTAATCTCTTTTTGTAGGGATATCCCTCCGAGGGGAATCCTGGTAACCACACAGCGCACAACAGAGCCCACCCCGATTTTCCATCTCCCCGTCTGCCGAGGGATCCAAGCTTTCAAAGGTCCTCACATCTCCCCCGGCCTCGTTATCGGGTCCACCGATCAGCCCGCCGTACGGGGGACTCGTGTCCTCGTACCGCGCCCTCTCTCTCCCCCCCCAGCTGAACGCGGCGTCGGACGTTCGGCGTTCAGCTGGCTAATCCCGCTCCCTTGGCGGAAGCCGGCCTTTTCTCTCCCCTTTTTGCTTCTCGGTGCTGGCGTTCCGCCATGGATCACGGGATTCTCTGTAATGTGATTGGATAGAGATAGAGATGAAATAAGGATACACAGAAGCCATGGGAACACCGAAGTTCTTGGATTGCGTTTCTGTAAGCGTCGTTTCACATAACATACCCCCATACACCCCCTCTCCCCTTCCCTCCCCCCCCCCCCCCCCTCCAAGCATAAAATGATGTAATCAACACGTAACGATTTAGAAACAACACCATCAGTAGTAATGGCCGCTCGACGAGGCTCTGCATCGCTGGATTCATCTCGCTTCTAGATGTTCAGAGGGCTCTCTCCCATCATTTCAGACGCTGTTGCTGCTGCTGCTGCTGCTGTTGTTGTTGTTGTTGTTGACATACTCTGATGGATCACTATGAATTATAAAAGAAGCATGTCCTCGATGTTGAGATTTTTTTTCTTCTGATCATCCCTGCACAAGTGATAAAAACGTACCGTCTCGTATCGTCTCTACACCAAAACATGTTCGACGCAAACACTGACATTCCTTGCCGTCGGAGCGATGGCTATCACGGTCTGAGAGTTTTTCCTGAGTCCAAACAGCAAAGTTTTCCCTCCTCTTTCGGGTGCCTCTGTCACGTTAAAATTGTACCGGGGGCGAAAATTGTACCGGCCTACGTCATCGTTTGTTTACATCCTGACAACATGTTTCCAAACGACGAAATAACATAATACAGATAGCGGATCGCTATCTGTATATCTTGTTCCCATCAGGTATTCGTGTGGAGTAGACCTCCTGTAAACTTGCCTCGTCTCGGGACCGCTATGGTCCTCTTAACCTTGTGATCTTATCAGACCCGCACAGAGACCGGAAAACCAGGGATATCATTCAACTTTAAAAATATATATATATGCATAGCTGTGTGGAAGAGGGATTGGGGATTGTTTGTGCAGAACTTTCCCACCACATGACTGTGAGGGAGATCGAAGGGGGGGAAGTGTTTTCGTTTTTGGCAATGTTTTGTCCGTCGTAAAACAACAAGAAGTTCCAGTTTCACGCGAATCAGCGGAACTGTCGATCGGAGGTCACGTTCGGTTATTGCAGCAGACGGTGTTTGTGTCTCATCATTACGCGGCCCTTGTTCCACGCGATACACGTATCGATGTGTGGTGCGCTCTGAACGCTAGAGAATGGTCTGGTTTACATGATGGGTCCAAGCTGGTGCCGTGCTCTTTGTGGCTCGCAGTTCCCCAAATAATCCTCACTTGCAGTCTCACTCATTCCCCATCTCACTCACATACTCATTTCCTCACCCACTCATTCATCCCCTCACTCACTCATACACACGCACTCACTCATTCACTTGTGTATTCACTCGTTCATCCATTCACTCCTTCACCGACTCCCCCACTCGTTCACTCACTCGTTCCCTTACTCGTTCCCTTACTCGTTCACTCACTCACTGGCAGTCTCCAGCCTGACCTGACCAGTAGCCGGTCTGCCCTATCGTGTGTGTGTGTGCGTGTGTGTGTTGTGTGTGTGTGTGTGTGTGTGAGGGCTCTGTGGTGATGGATGCTAATGCCTGATTATCCCCAGTTAAGGCAGTGTGTCCTGGCACCTGGTTGCTGGT
>OLKM01000226.1:342913-350443 GCA_900291075.1 Melanogrammus aeglefinus
CCCTCCGTCTGACTGTCGGCCGTCTCTCCGTGGACGGACAGACAGCTCTGCATCGAGCCACAGTCCTCCTCCTGATTGCATTAGTGGCTCGCATGTAAAGCCATAAATCAATATCCTTGCCGTGAAGCGATTACAGGGCTGGCCCCTGAGTGACCGGGGTGACTGTTAAACCGTGCGGACGTACGCGTTGCACCGTACAGCACCAACGAGCTCAGATGAACAGGCTTGACGCACGTCTGCGATGTGCACATTCCACCGCATGCGTGTGCAACCCTGGCAGTGTGTGTCTGTGTGTGCAATCCTGGCGGTGTGTGTGTGTCTGTGTGTGCAATCCTGGCGGTGTGTGTGTGTGTGTGTGTGGGGGGCTAGGCAACTCTGTTCCTAAACCCTGGGCTTGTGCGTCGTGGACCCCCCCCCAGCAACATGTGTGCCTGTGTGTCTGTCCAACCTCGGGATGTAAATAATGAATGAGACCGTTTCCATTCAGCAGGCCGACGTCACTATGATTTGAACTCCCAGCCCCGGTTGGCTAAACGAGCATCAACCGCACCAGGACACTTTTCAAGCCAAGGGCACCATTTTAGTAACGAGGGATCAAGTTATTCCAGAGACGTTGTCAATAGAGCTGCAGGGATATTTTATTCAGACTGGGTGACGGGCAGCTCAGACTGAATATGTTGAATATATTCATTATTATTTTTTTTCTGTAGGACAAGGTCCTTGCTTGTTAAAGTGAGACAGCGTTGTTTGGCAGAGTTCAGGGAAGTTTCTCTCACGCACACACTTTCTCTCTGACAGTCTTCCCCACACATAATTTGTTACCTTAATGGCCTTTCCTAATTGAACAAAGAGACCCTCAAACACATACTGTCTCTCACGCACACACACACACACACACACACACACACACACACACACACACACACACACACACACACACACACACACACACACACACACACACACACACACACACACACACACACACACACACACACACTCTCTCTCTTCCCCATCGCTGTGTGAGTGGCCAGTGTTCCATGAAGGCGTGTCAGAATGCTGGAGACTTTCCAAGCGTCTCTGTAATTGAATGTGTGAGGTTCCGTCATGCTCGGAGCCCGTCTCCCTGGTACCATCAGCCGTTCAGACCGCTCTCCCTGAGAGAGGATTCCATTAGGGAGCGACGCGTTGTCACCGGAGAGGGACGCAGCATAACGTAAATAGAGGACGGACGGACAGACTCCTATGCACATCTAAAGAAGGAAGTCACGATACTCGCCAGTTGGGAAATCAAGTACAGCTCTGTGTTGACATTAAGAGTTTGTCAAGGGGTAGAATTTCAACAGTAAGTCGGTTAATAGACTCAAGGTCAGGTTTTTACTGCACGGTTTTGCTTCAGGCTGTATTCATATTTTTGTTGTCCTCGCTCTATTCAGTTTATTGACAGACTGGAGGTCTGCATATATTTTTTTTATTCTATAGAATAAAAGCAATCCAGGCATGACTCGATCGACCCAGGGTAACACACTCTTGAAATGAAGTCTGCGCCAAATAATGGCGGAAAACCCCCCACAATAAACGGGTGTAGTGTTGAAAAATGAATATCCTGTGGAAAACCAATTTGGTTTTATTAGTTGTACAACAAATAAAAACGGTCCCACTATCACCTGGCTCGCAGACACAGTTGTGACTTGTTTGTGTTTTTTCTTTTTAATTCCTTTTATTGCTCATCATCACGCGTATGAGTTTTTCCTCGTGCAAACTCTGCACAACTGAAATGAAAAGAAAGGAGGCCGTCTAAAGCAATGGCTGGAAAATCGCCCACGGCCGCGCTAGCTCCTAGCGACGCCGCTGAGCGCTAACATAAACCGCGCATAGTTTACCCCCGTCAAGTAGAGCTCTGGGATTCGGGAAGGCCAATCCCAGCACCGGGTCAGGGGAACGGCACTGGGTCAAGTTGGGGCGGCATGTGGCTCAGGAGGTAGAGCGGGTCGGCTGGTAGCCGGAAGGTTGCTAGTTCGATCCCCGGCTCCTCCTAGCTGAGTGCAGAGGTGTCCCTGAACAATACGCCTCCCCCTGACCGTTCCCGACAAAGCTGGCTGTCGCCTTGCGTGGTTGATACCGCCGTCGGTGTGTGAATGTGTGCATGAATTGGTGAATGTGAAGCCGTATTGTGAAGCGCTTTGAGTGGCCACTGGTTAGAAAAGCGATGAATGCACTCCATTAAGTGTCCAGGAGAGGAAAACGGTTCAGTCTTGGAATCTCTCAACACTGCCCGGGTCACCAGCGGGGACTCAGGGGAACCCCACCCCCACCCCGAACCCCTCCGGCACTTGACAGGTCTCTACCACCACTTCCTCTCTACTCTGCTCGTCGTGTTTATGTCTTTTTTCGGCGGGGCGACCGCAGGCACCCGCTGCCAACGTATGCGTCGACGACGCGAGAACAAAAGTAGTTCCACTCTGGGATTGATTACCCGCCGGGCCTGAATCGTCGTGACTGCGGGGATTGATTAGGAGCATAGGCACTTGATTAGTTGGTTCTAGATTACACGGAGCACTTAAGCAGCCCTGATTGGACTGAGTCATGGAAAAAACATGGAGAGAGAGACGGAGAGACTGTTAGAGAGAGACGGAGAGAGAGAGAGAGAGAGACACTTGGGTGCTGTGCTGTAGCCATTAAGTGTAATTAGGTTTAGTTGTGAGCGAACCAGCTTTTGCGCGCACGTGGTTCATGCATTTAGTCTCGACCTGAGTGTGTGTGGTTCTGTGTGTCTGTTTCAGTGTGTGCACGTGTTTGTCAGTCAGTGTGTGTTTGCGTGTCTTAGTGTGTTTGCGTGTTTTTGTTTCTGGGCATCTGTGTGAGTGGGTTTATCAGTCAGTGTATGTGTGTATTTGTGTGTGTGTGTGTTTGGGTGAATTTCAATGTGTGTGTTTGTGTTTCAATGTGTGTCTGTTCCATCTTGTGTGTGTGTGTGTGTGTCTCAACGTGTGTGTGCTTACGCATAAATTACCCAGCCCCTCTCTTTATGTGCTTATGGTCGTCTGGTGAGTGTTGGCTCCACCTTTGGCGGTCGTTGGCGGTTTTATGTGCGGAGCGGTTCGGTCGCCCTGCCGCGAGCTCCGGCGCTCATCTGATTATTTCACTGTTTTACACAAAGTGCAATCGCGCCGAGGTCAGATCCCACCGCCGCCGTTAATCCACTGATACGAGAGCCAGCCCCGCCCAACCGGCCCCCGCGCTCCTGAAGAAGCACACAGAGAATACTAATTACAGGCTTACGAAACCCCCTTAACGACGCTAACCGTAATAAAGGATAATCTCCGTAGTCCGCCATTTTATAGTTGCCCACAAACACGCCAATGAGGAAGCTAAGAGAGCTTCCGCGTTGGGGGGGGGGGGGGGTCTTTAAAATGGCAGAAGATGGAGATTGTTCTTTATTGCGATAGTTATAATGGATGATCATGATGGTCCCGTTTTTATGGACCTCCACACCAACGCAACGTGGAAGCTAGCGTAGCTTCCATTAGCATGTCTTGCTAACCCAACTCTAAATCTATAACCAATCTCCTCCACCTTTTGTTTTTCTTCTGTCCACCAGGAGAGGACTGAGGCCGTTCTCATCACCGGAGATCCGCCCTGCGACGCCAAACGGGTGAGGGGACGGAGACGACCCTGGGCTCTGGGGGGCATTCTGAGGGGTCCCGGTGTACACATAGGAGGACCTTATAGACAGAAGCACACACATTAAAGGGGTGATGCCACGCCACCAGGTGTGAGCGGGATATGCCGTTTGGAAAATCCCCCGTTTCCTGTGTTTTAGTGACGTCCCGAGTGGGCGTGTTTCCCTTGATGTGTGACGGATAGATGAGCAACGTTTGCTACATTTCGCTGGGTAGGCTTGGTAGACCGATCTATCCAGCACACATCTAGGTGGACACGCCCACTTGTGATGTCACTTAAACACACGGCAGAAGGCCACTTTTCAAACGGCTTGTAACGGCTGATCACACTCAGACTTGGCGGCATAATATCACCCCTGAACTAATGTTTCAGTGTCAGTTCATGTTTCGATTGCTTGCTGTTTCATTGTTGCAGCTTTTTTCGGCCACTTTGTGTTTTTAACAGTGCATGAAGGCGTTGGTAGTTAAATAATCTTAATGACTGAAGACCTATGTGTGTCCTGAGGCTCAGACTGGCGGTTCAGATCTCCTTTTAGATTCCAGACCTTCCTTCCATGTTCTGTGATTCCCTAGGGCTTTCCAATGTTGGTTGGCCACCTCTCTCTCTCTGTCTCACCGACTCGCCTCTCTCCCTCTATGTCTCTCTATCGCTCTCTCGCTCTTGTTCTCCCCCACTGGTCGTAGAAGCACATTTATTACACCATGTAATGAATTCCTTCGGAAGACTCCTGTAAAAGTCCTCTTGGAGGCAGTTTATTCGACTCTAAGCTGCATCAACAGAACTGGAAACAACAATGATCTATTTGGATAAAACACACACACTGACAAACACAGACACGCGCACACACATGCACACAGGTCCGACACTTTACAGCCTTGTAACTGTCGGTGTGAGCCTATAGGCAGAGGGAAATGTGGCCCCGCGGGAGAAGAAGTCAGAGAGCCGGGCAGTTCCGGGAAGTCGTTCACTTGTAAAAGGAAGGGCCTTTGAACCTGTGTCCTGTCGCGCGGCCATTGCCTTCAGACCCGGACACACCAACCGCTGGTTTGTGCCCGGAAGGGGGAGACGTATTGCAGGTGTGTTTTGAGGCGGCCGTGAGCTGTGAATTCCCCGACGTGTTTTCATATCAACAGCGATGAAATTCTTCATCGTCTCTTGTAGTTAATGAGTCTCCATAGCTTGTCCCTATGCCGTGCACACACATGAGCGCACACACGCACATAAAACGCACATACATGCACACCGAATGTAGACACGCGCAAACGGTACACAAATACCCACACACTCGACACACACACACACACACACACACACACGTACGCTATAAAATGTTAAACTGAGACGACTCCAGCACTGTTTTTACGGTGCGTTGGCAGAGGTTTACGAGAGCCTCAAAGAGCGGGTTCACTTGTTTGTCGTGTCGCTGACGTTGCAGGGTGTGTTGTTGAGTCTGAAGTGCTGAAATAAAACTCGTCGGCCCTGCACACTTCCCTCCCTTATGTCCTCCTCTCTAATTGGCCGATCCAGGGACGTGTGGGTGTGGCCGGGAGAGTCGGTGCATGCATAATTCCCTGTGAATTATCCTTTGGTTTCGCTTTCATGAATGACAAATTGCCGACGCTGCTGCCTGGCTCGCTAAGCAGCACGTTAAAAAGTTGATGACCTGACGTTGTCTCTTTGGGTGGGGCTAGAGGCCTACGTCACCCACTGCGAACAGACTACCCCTGCCTCCGCCATCTCCATCACCCACTATCCACAAACCACCCCCCTCTCCTCCACCAACTCCATCACACACCACTAATAAGACCCCCCCCCTCTCACTCCTCCACCTACTCCATCACCAACCAACCACAAAAGCAGACCCAGATCCTCTATCACCCACCCACCACCACTACCCCCAAGACCATCAGTTACTCCGTCAACACCAGCCTCCATCCACCAACACCAGGGACTCGACCGCCTCCTCCTCCCTCGCTAAAGATGTGATGTTTACCTATGTTTCCTGTAGTTGAATTCATTGTCTATCGTTCGAAAGAACACACACACGCACGCGCGCGCAAACTTCTGCCACCTGTACATTGGTTACACCCTCAGGCAACAAACACATCCACACACAGAAAAACACACACACACACACACCTGTATTTTGGTTACACCCTCAGACAACAAACACATCCACACACAGAAAAACACACACGCTCTCACACACATCCACAAGTCACAAGCACATGTGTGTGTGTGGGTGTTCTCAGCGTCTCGGAGGTAAACCGCAGCTGAGAAACCTGGCTCAAGACACACACACACACACACACACACACACACACACACACACACACACACAACACACACACACACACACACACACACACACAGGAAGTTGGGGCCGGCCGCACTATGGTCAACAAGCGTTCCGTTTCCGTTCCCGGTTCGACAGAAGAACGTGTTTTTCAAAGCTTGAGCGCAGATGTTGATGCCGGGAGTGTCACGGGACCAATAACTCGCTCACAACATTAACGTTATCCATTATGCTATCGTCTCCCCAGCCAACCCTGTCTCCAGCACAGCAATCTCAAACCCAGGCTTATGGAGTTTGTGGGACTTGGGAGGAAACGCGATGCGTTCCCGAGTAAGATATCAAGATGGACAATGTGTTTTCAAACATGGATGTTTTAAGGCAAGACAAAGCGTTCTGGAGAAATGTGATTGTATCGTGATTGAGACTCCGACGGGCCATGATTGATTAGCTTACGTCCGTGAGTCAAGCGTTTTACGGACTTGGGGAATGGAAAGTCCCTTTTCCCAAAGTCCGCCTCCCTTTTAGAAAAGGAAAAGGAAAACTTATTTCGTGACTGAATACTCTAACGGAGATTCGATGGCCGTTATCTTCAGGGAGCGACACCTGAGTACATCCCCCCCCCCTTCGAAACTCGCGGGATTGGAAGTGAAATTGCCAATCGAGTCTACGGCCCTCATTTCGGTCCTGGGCCGCAGTCTGAGAAATAATATGCCCGATGAACAGCAAACAGATGTCCATTCAGTATTCATTCTCCTCAGCGAACCCCGAACCACAGAAATCCTGCTTTTTGGGGATATTTTTTACAATTTGCACACGCGACATGCCCTCATTTCTGTCATAATTGGCTTTGACAAAGGTTCTCACTCCCATTCACACCCAGATGTATTGAGCATTGTTTTAGTGGCTGGACAAAGTCGATTGTAGGAGCATGATTGCACTGGGGCTAGTGTTCTAACAACTCGTAGCTCGGGTGGGATTAAAAGCTTGTATTTCCCCACATTGTTATTCCTTGCTAGCGTGTACCCGGGACTTTTTTTTTAACCGTATCAGTCAATATGATTTATGAACCCCCATCTCCCACATCTCAACCTAGAAACACACGGAACGAGATTGTAATGTATACTGTGTCTCTCAGCACTGCAGGGTCTTCCTGTCGGTCATAAAATCCGAAATAACTCAATAAATAAATAAAGAATAAAAAAAACCCCACAAGCTTCATTCTAGTGATTTACCTGCCCAGGCGCCTGCTGTCGGCAGCAGTCAAGTGGCTGGGGGGGAGACACTCTTTACTATGACGGCTTAAACACGCCAGATTTACCGCCACCACGGGTTGATTATGTCGGCCGTCCGCGAGATGGAGTGCGGGTCCACGTACGTTCTATCGCCGAATTCTAATCCGGTTAAATTTTTTTTATAGATCTGATCAAATCACAACAAACTGTGGCAGCACCCTGTCTCCCCTTCGCAGTTCCCTTCGCTCTCCCCTTCTCTGTTCCCTTCGCTGTTCCCTGTTCCCCGCGCTGTTCCCCGCGCTGTTCCCCGCGCTGTTC
>OLKM01000226.1:351908-354408 GCA_900291075.1 Melanogrammus aeglefinus
ACACGACACACACACACACAACACAGGATGTCACTCACGAGCACACACACACACACACACACACACACACACACACACACACACACACACACACACACACACACACACACACACACACACACGCACCAATCCACAAACATACAGACACACACACACACACCATTGCACAGACATACATACACGTACACACACACACTACTAACAATACACAGAACATGTAAACGAGCACTAATGGCGGCGCAGGGTCTGGTCTCTAATGGTGCATTCGCACTGCACCATTAAAATTAAAATGTGTGTCTCCCTTTCTGCCTCTCCATCTCTCTCGCTCCGTCTCCCCCCCCCCCGCCCCGCCCAGGCCTGTCAGGGCGGCTTTATCGCCCCAAGAGAGGCCTAAAGAGTGGCCGTACGGCGTGGGCCCCTGTCCAATACTTTAGTTTACAGAAGGGATTTACTCTGCTTCTCTCATGCCGGGGCACAAACAAATCACTGTGTGTGTGTGTGTGTGTGGCGCAGAAGTGGGAGAGCTGATTATGGAGGTGAGGAAGGGTTGGTTAGGAATATATTGACTGGGGGAGAGATGGAGGGAGGAGAGGGGGGCAGACGAAGGGGGGAGAGGGAGGAAGGGGGAGACGGCTAGGACAGGGTTTAAGTGCGGGCTATGTGTTGATTGGAGGAGGACCGTTGGGAGTTGTAAGCGCACACACGCACACGCACACAGGGAGGGGGAAAGAGGGGGACAGTGATGAAGAGGGGGGGAGGGCTGGGGAATAGGAGGTGGGAGGTTTGAGAGGGAGCAGAGGTGGTGTGTTTACGTTTGGAATGGCTTAGCAGGAAGTGGGGAGGGCTCGGGGACCGGAGGGGGGGGGGGGGGGGGGTTGAACGCCCGCATGTTCAGATGCATCTGATGGTTTGCAGCTGAGGCAGTGTTGGGCCACTGTGGGAAACATGTTTGTGTGTGTCTGTCTGTGTGTGTGCCTACACAGTGCATAACTCCGAACCCCCAGAGACTTCAAATCCACATCCCTACCGTTTCCTGTCCTTACTGTGAGCCGCGCACACACACACACACACACACACACACACACACACACACACACACACACACACACACACACACACACACACACACACACACACACACACACACACACACATATATATACATATTATATATATATATATATTATATATATATATATTATATATATATATATATAATAAATAAATAAATCACACAAATCGCGACCGTTTATCGCAAACCACAAAGCAGGGCCCTCATTTTGATATCTGAACCTTTTCTGTGCTTTTTCTTTTTTAATGTTTTATTTCCTTAGTGATTTTGAGGCTTTTACTTTGAAGGGGGTGATAATTAGACAGCAGCTCTGTTTGTTGTCGTCCCGCGCACGACTGTTAACTCCGTATCATTACAGACTTAGGGGGAGAGGTGACGCCCACTGGGTGCCCGGTTATTTCCGTCTCCCAGTGGGAATGGGCTCCATTATCTGGAGAGCAGGCTCACGTCGGTCAGCCGGTAAACACGGCTGACATTCCTGGACAGAACAACATGATCGAGTGAGCAGAGACATCGCAGAGAGTGTGTGTGTGTGTGTGTGTGTGTGGTGTGTGTGGGGTTAGGGTTAGGGTTCGTGTCTCCCACATCCTCAATCTCTGTTTTCTCCCACTTCTCGATTGGTGGAAATTCCTCTTTACTTTAAACACTGGCTCTCTCTCTCTCTCTCTCTCTCTCTCTCTCTCTCTCTCTCTCTCTCTCTCTCTCTCTCTCTCTCTCTCTCTCTCTCTCTCTCTCTCTCTCTCTCTCTCTCTCTCTCTCTCTCTCTCTCTCTCTCTCTCTCTCTCTCTCTCTCTCTCTCTCTCTCTCTCTCCCTGCCAGCCCATTAAAATATTTGAAATTCCCTCACACACACACACACACACCACCACCATCCATTTATTCTACAAACAATGTATCGCAGCATATCAGAGTACAGCTTCCTAACAAGGCTCATTACAGATTCATTACTGTGTTATGCTTTCTCTGCGGGCGTTATGACATTGCGAGCCCTTTCTGGAAGGAGGGATCCTCTTCCCAGTCTCTTGCCCCGGGTCGTTCCGGGAGAACGAGGGAGTTTCTCCTAAGAGGGCCCAGAGGTGCTGTAGACGTGGCCCCGTGAAGCCCTGGGAGACCCCTTACCCTGTGTGAGGGCTTTAGACGAATGACACGGGCTGGGCTCGTAAACGCTGCGCCCCGTCACGGTTGAACCTCGCTGGGCCGGCGGGATTAGACTCCTGGCCGGACTCGCCCCCCACCCCCACCCCACCCCAGTGTTGTCGCCACGACGACAACACTGACCGCTCGACCTCTTGAGCCGCATCACTCGTTGTCTCTCTCCTTGTCTCTCTGGCTTGTATTCTCTGTCTCTCTCTGTCTCTGTCTCTCTCTCTCTCTCTCTCTCTCTCTGTCTCTGTGTCTCTCGGTCTCTCGGTCTCTCGGTCTCTGTCT
>OLKM01000226.1:356908-364408 GCA_900291075.1 Melanogrammus aeglefinus
GTGACACTGCTGTCAGCCCTAAGACTCAAATCCTAATATTGAATTAGTAATGAAGGCGCCTGTGCGACTTTAAGTCTACGTGTGTGTGAACGTGGACTCTTTCTCCTGAACCAAGGAAATACATATTTTCATGTATAAATTCATATATCTGCAGACTGCTGTCTGCTAATAAGCAGCGATAACCTTGTGCCATGCGTGTGCGTATGCGTGTGCCTGGTTGTTGAATTGAAAATACGTTTAATGAGAAACTATTCTGATGTTGGTGTCTCCGTCTGCCCCCCCCCCCCACGCACACACACACTCTCTCCCATCCCTGTGTCTCCCTCCCTCTCCTTCCGTGTGTGTGTGTGTGTGTGTGTGTGTGTGTGTGTGTGTGTGTGTGTGTGTGTGTTTAGAAGGAGTTTCTATAATTTATACATCATGGGACACTGATAATCTATATATCACGGGGCACCCATAATCTATGTATCTCGGGACACCTATAATCTATACATCATGGGAGATCTATAATCTGCATAGTATGGGACACCTGTGATCTAAAGTATATCCCATGGGACACCAAACCCAATGCAGGGATATTTTCATTCTTGCTTATTAATGAGTCTACTTTTCGTTATTTTCCTCTATTCCTGTACACAGGGACGTGTGAAAACAAATTTAGTATGCTGCTCCAGTAAGCATCTTTAGCACACAGGTGTTGGTATATCTCAAGTGTGTGTTTGTGTGTGTTAGAGCAAACATTTCTGCACATGTTGTTGTGTAAATGTGTTTATGTCTGCGTGTGCATATGTTTGTGTCCGTGTTAGTTTGTGTGTACATATATTAGTGTGTGTTTGTGAGTTGCTGTGTACATATGTGTGTGTGTGTGTGTGTGTGTGTGTGTGTGTGTGTGTGTGTGTCCTTCAGCCTCACTGTTGCGTTGCCATCTGGATGTTCAGATGTTGAACGTTAGCTACAGCTGTGTAGAAGTACACAAACAAGCACTCAAGCGCACACACACACGTGTATACAAACACATATACACCACACTAGCACGCACACACACACACACACACACGTGTATACACACACGTACACACATAAAGCACATACACACACACACGGCGACTACACACACACACACGCACACAAGGTGACTACACACAAACATGCGTACGCACACACGGCGACTACAGACATACAGTGACTACACACATACAGCAACTACACACACACAGCGACTACACACACCCACCGACTACCCACAGACACAACGATGACACAAACACACACGGCAATACACACACGCGCGACAATACACAAACACGCGCGACAATACACAAACACACGCGACAATACACAAACACCCACACACAATACACACAACACACACACACAATACACAAACACACACACACCGACAACACACCAACAACACACACACCCACACATAGCTCCCAAACAGGCATCACTCTCCCGAGCCATATGGCTCTTTGAGATAGGGGCCGCGAACAGGGGGCCCTAGTCCGCTCTGTTGGACGGCACGTTGGGGGCCCAACACCGACTGAAGTGCTGCCAAGAGCCAACTACACCCTTCTCTCCCCCGTACCCACCCCCCACACACACACACACACACACACACACACACACACACACACACACACACACACCACACACAGCACACACACACACACACACACACACACACACACACACACACACACACACACACCCCCCGTCCTGCCTGGTCTTGAGTGTTGTTGATGTTGGGGGGTGTCTCTCGTGTTTGTTTGGCTTCGTTAAGCAGAGACAGCGTAGACGCCGGGGGCCTCGCGTGTGTTCCACACCCAGCATGGCGGACGACGTGGAGGTTATTTATCACCGGTCGGGTTTGACGTCAACAGCTGGGAGCAGAACCGAGTGGGAGCCGGGGGGGGGATATGCACACAAAACACACCTTTATTTACTGTGTGTGTGTGTGTGTGTGTTTTTCAGCTGTAGCTCTTTAAATCCAGGTCAGTGTTGCTATAATTATCAACTTGGCACAGACGGCAAAGCGGCCTCGCACGTAACTGCCCAGAAATCTCTCGCTCTCTTTCTCTGTAGTTTCCTACTTTTTTAGCTTTCAATATCGAGGAAATCAAAGTGTGTCTGTGTGTGTTGTGTGTGTCTGTGTGTGTGTGTGTGTGTGTGTGTGTGTGTGAGTCTGTGACCCACCACTGAGGAAGTACAACACATGTCAATACGTTCCACTTCCTCCGCGTCCCGTTTTAAAGATGCCTTTTTTTAGTTCAAATTCCGCAAAAGTTCTCCCCTGTATATTTATTTTTAACCATCACAATGTATGTCGCAAAGTGTGTCAGCAGGCACCAGACTACCCCATCCCACGCACCCCCCATCCCACGCACCCCCCCTGCTGTTCCCAGGCAGGGGAGGAATAAAAGGTGGCTGGGTCTGATTCGAGAATCTGTGCCTATTCATCTTGTCTCATCAGCATCTTCCCCGTCGCCATAGCAATATCCCCGTCTCAACCACCGGTAGACGCGACCCGGTTTGACACGCCCGCCCCCGCCCCGGTGGGGAGTAATTGAACCCCCCCCCCCCCCCGCCCGGAGTAACATTTAATGAAGCTGAACGAGGCTTGTGTGTTTCTTGTTATTTCACATCGTTTGTGTGTGTGTGTGTGTGTGTGTGTCTCAACTGTGTGTGTGTGTGTGTGTGTGTGTGTGTGTGTGTGTGTGTGTAAACTCTGTTTCTGTCCGCGCACATGTTTGTGTGAAAACCGTGCGGGTGTGTGCGTGGCGGTTCTCGTTGGAATACAACCCGGGACCCCACTGTGTTTGCATAGCCTGTGAAAATACTGTGCGGATGGGGGGGGGTCACGGTTTCCTGTTTCCGTGACACCGAAGGGTCAGACAGATTTGACTGGCGACGGAAAAAGTAGTCAGTTCTGTTGTTCATAATCACGTTACGGCCATTTGGTTTTGTAATTCCTGTGTGTGTGTGTGCGTGTGTGTGTGCGTGTGTGTGTAAGTGTAAATCAGGCCTCCCCGCTGAGATGAATCTTAATCAACTTGGCCTCGTTGTTCGTTCTCCTCCCGGCTTCTCTCTTCTCATTCGAGACGGGAGAGCGTTCGATTCCCTGCCTCAACCTTCGAGCCCTGCCTCGTTTGCAACGAGCAATGTGCTGAGATTCAAGCAGACAGGTCGATAATGTACGTCCGTTCGAACCGCGTCTAACTCGCCGCCTCCTGTGTGTTCCTGTGTTGACAGAGAGTGCCGCCCGTACATGACAGCAGGGCTCCTGGGCCACCACTAAACAGGTAAGGGCCCCATTTTGTACTCGCTGAACTCTTTCTCCGGCTGGTTGTTTTTCGCTCCCTTCACTGTCTCTCGATCAGACTCAATCGCTAACAAACACAAACATTCACCTTCTCGCTTACACGCGCGCGCGCGCACGCACGCGCGCACACTCGCTCATGCACAGACGCGCAAACACTCACACTCTTTTCTCCACAAGCACAGACACGCACTCCATCTCCAACAAATGCACATGTATTCACACACACACGCACTCCTTCTCCCAACACACACACACACACCAACACACACTTATAGTCCAACACACTCAAACACACACATACACACTTTCTCCAACACACACACTCTCTCTCTCCAACAGACACACACACCAATACACACTTTTACTCCAACACACACAAAAACACACATACACACTTTCTCCAACACACACACACACACACACACACACACACACACACACACACACACACACACACACACACACACACACACACACACACACACACACACACACACACACACTCTGTATTGAATTCCCCTCAGGTTCAGTCTGTGTTTATTCACGCTGCAGTTTCGGGGGGGCTGGGGCGGGGAACCCCATAGTGGCCCACGGGTTTATTTAGCTTGTTACTTAAACGTGTGTCCACTCCAACACAGTGTGGGGTCCGGACCCGGAGTTGGGGTTTGTAACGGGGTGAGGGACTGAGTGAAGGTGAGAGGGTTAATTGAAGGCTCTGGGGTCTCACTCAAGAGTTCACGTCCTGACATGCTCCCAACAATTGTCCCTGCTCACGTATAAGCTGATCACTTTCCCCCCCCCCCCCCCCCCCCCCTGCACCCCGACCTGCGCCCCTCCCTGTCCATGCTTCATCCTCTCTCTCCATCTATCTCCCCAACCTCCCCTTCCTCAGGCTTCCCCCCCCCCCCCCCGACTCTCTCTCTCTCTTCGTTGTCTGGATACTTCGGTGATCGTGCCACTATTGTATTTTTTCTCTTGAACTAGAATCATATTAGAGTTCCCTCTCTCCCTCCCAGTAAGCACACGCACGTGCGTAATCCAAAACAGTTGGATTACTTTATTTATGTCCACATAAACACAAAATATTAATACGGGACATAAATATTTGAAGAAGCAAACAAACGGAATAACTTGCCGGCACACAAACCAAATGCATATCAGGGCTACCGTAAAGCAGTGTGCGCACACACAGAAACCACACACACGCGCGCGCACGCTTCTGCACAAACCTTCCTCCTTCCGGAGCCAAAGAGCTCGGAGCGGTCCACACTGAATCACTTACCTCATCAAAGCAGGGTGACAGGCAGGGCCTTAGTTACAAGAATCCACGCTCACGCAGGAAGGTTACACGCACGCACAGGAAATCACACGCACGCACGTACAAAGAACCACAGAAACAGAAACACACACACACACACAGACACACACACAGACACACACACACACGCGCACACCATTTCTTGCTAAAATACGCCCGGGGTGAGGCAAATATTGAATCTAGTCATGGCAGGGAATATTGGCCAAAGTACGAAGAGGCTCCCGCCGTAGTAGTATGTGGTTAAAGGATTAAATGAGAGACACACACACACACACACACACACACACACACACACACACACACACACACACACACACACACACACACACACACACACACACACACACACACACACACACACACACACACACACACACACACACACACTATAGGTTGTAATCCCGGATCCCGGCCCACTCTGTGGGCTACAAGTCTAAGCCTGCCGCGGGGGCGCGACCGCGGGCTGTAATCCTCCCAACTTCTGAGCGGGCCGACCCTAATGGCTGACGTCCGTCTTCCTCACCAGCCCCGTGCGGAGGCTGACAGCTGTCTGGACGGCCTAATGAACAGTGATCCTACTGTGATCAGGGGGGGGGGAGGGACACGCCCACCCTGATGTGGGGGCCGGTGTTCCCCAGCTCGACCCCGGATGGCCCTGACGTTCCCAGTACGACGGCGTTCCCACATTGGGTGCTTTGAGCATGCAGGGAGCGTCGAGCGGTTTAAGGCGTCGCCGCGGTCGACGCGGCGGCTGTGACTGAAGGGGAGTGAGGAGGACTTGAGGGCTGGTGTCTGAGTGCATCTCTTTAGGCGCCGACGTGCCTCAAGGATCTGCCGTTTGATGCTCGCCGTGAGAATATCGTTTTTCCTGCCGACCACGGCCGCCTCTTTACGAGACGGTTTACGTTTCCGCGGGCGACGCCTGTGTCGTCGTCTCCGAGCGGGGGATCAATGTCACCTGTCAATCACAGACTTTGGTATGGCGGACGCGTAGGCAGATGGGGAACAGGGGGGCCCGGGGACGTTTCGTTCTCTCTTCTCGTCTGTCTGTGTCTCTCTGTCTCTGTGTCTCTGTGTCTCTCTGTCTCTGCTGTCTCTCTCTCTCTCTCTCTCTCTCTCTCTCTCTCTCTCTCTCTCTCTCTCTCTCTCTCTCTCTCTCTCTCTCTCTCTCTCTCTCTCTCTCTCTCTCTCTCCTCTCTCTCTCTCTCTCTCTCTCTCTCTCTCTCTCTCTCTCTCTGTCTCTCTCTCTCTCTCTCTCTCTCTCTCTCTCTCTCTCTCTCTGTGTGTGTGGGGGGCAGCAGTAGCTGAGGAGGTAGAGCGGGTTGGCTGGTAACCAGAAGGTTGGTAGTTCGATCCCCGTGTCGAGGTGGCACGGGGATCGAACTACCGGGGGGGGGGGGGGGCCACCCTAACTGCTCCCGGAGGAGCCTGCTATCGCCTTGCGTGGTCGACACCCGTGTGCGTTGTGAAAGTTAGGCAACAGTTGTGAAACACGCTGAGTGGCCACTGGTTATAAAAGGCGCGACATTAACGCCGTCCGTTCCCCCCCTTTAAGATCCATAAAACACCTTGACGAAACAAAGTGTTCTTCTCACCAGATACGTTCCCCCCCGCTCAGCGGGGCGGAGTGCGGACCCCCTAACGACGCAGTAATTGCCTCGGTCGGTGCAGACGCCTCCTGCCTCGGTGGCGGAGGTCCGCTGTGACCCCGCCCCCCTCTCTAGGTGAGAGCGAGTACACGCATCCTGCACGATGCATGAACCAGACCCCCGTTAGCATAACTCGGGGATTTATGTGCCCCCGGGGGCGGCAGCGCGGGAGGGGGGGGGGGGGGGGGGGGGTGAGTGTGTGTGTTTGTGTACGTGCTAATATGTGTGTTTGCCGCTCCCCAAATCACCACCTCTCCCCCCCCGGGATATAATTTGAGGCCAAGTACGTTCGTAGACGCACACAAAGGCACGCACAAATGTACGCAAATATGAGTCCACGCAAACAAAGGCCTCTGTTTGTCGCTGTGGAGGCCGTGCACACGGGTCCTCTGCGTTCACCGCTCTGTTGTTTGGTGTATAAGTTGAAGAAATCGATGTGGAATACGTTTGGTGTTAGACTTGGGTCCAGGCAGTCGCTGCCTTGGCAAGTGGATCTAACCGCTGGCCAGCCGTGTGTGTGTGTGTGTGTGTGTGTGTGTGTGTGTGTGTGTGTGTGTGTGTGTGTGTGTGTGTGTGTGTGTGTGTGTGTGTGTGTGTGTGTGTGTGTGTGTGTGTCCTCTGTACGTCCGCACCCAGACGGTCGTGGGCGAGTCTTCCTCCACCCCTGATCTTCCAGATCTAATGTCCTCAGAAGAAGAGGAGGGCGTCAGCATGTGGCTCTCATTCCTTCCCTCCTCTTCCTCTTCCTCCTCTTCTCTCCCTCCCTCCTCCTCTCCTCCTCTTCTCTCCCTCCCCCCTTTTCTCCCTCCTCCTCTTCTCCTCCTCCTTTCCTCCTCTCCCTCCCTCCTCCTCTCCCTCCCTCCTCTCCTCCTCCTCTCCCTCCTCCTCCTCCTTCTCTCCTCTCCACCTCTCCCTCCTCCTCCTCCTCTCCCTCCTCCTCTTCCTCTCCTCTCCACCTCTCCCTCCCTCCCTCCTCCTCCTCTTCCTCTCCCTCCCTCCCCTCCTCCTCCTCTCCTCCTCGCTCCTCTCCACCTCTCCTCTCCTCCTCCTCCTCCCTCCTCCTCCTCCTCCTCTCCTCCTCCTCCTCCTCTCCCTCCTCCTCCCTCCCTCTCCCCTCCTCCTCCTCCTCTCCTCTCCTTCCCTCCTCTTCCTCCTCTCCTCCTCCTCCTCCTCCTCCTCCTCCTCCTCCTCCTTGTGAGACGGTGTGTGTC
>OLKM01000226.1:369408-375644 GCA_900291075.1 Melanogrammus aeglefinus
TGTGTTACTGTGTGTGTTTGTATGTGTGTGTTTGTGTTACTTTGTGAGTGGTACTGTGTGTGTGTGTGTGTGTGTGTGTGGTTGTGTTACTATGTGTGTGTTGATTGTGTGTGTTACTGTGTGTGTTTGTATGTGTGTGTTTGTGTTACTTTGTGAGTGGTACTGTGTGTGTGTGTGTGTGTGTGTGTGTGTGGTTGTGTTACTATGTGTGTGTTGATTGTGTGTGTTACTGTGTGTGTTTGTATGTGTGTGTTTGTGTTACTTTGTGAGTGGTACTGTGTGTGTGTGTGTGTGTGGGTCCACTTGTATTACTTTATTTAATTTCAGTTGGTCGCTCGTCAAACTGATTCCCGGGACGGCTTTAGTGGCTAACTCTTCTAGAGCGGGCGCCAGATTCAGGCCGGATGGGGGTTTGGTGTTTGGCTCTAGGACTGTTAAACCCCCCCCCCCCCGTCTCCCCCTCTCGGCCCCCCCCCATGCAACAGTTCCTCCAACAAGTCGAGTTGGAGCTAGCCTTCCAAACCAGATCCCTGGTTTTATTATTTTTTTCGCGGTCACCTGTCCGCATTCCCCGACCCCCCCCGTCCGTTACTTTTCAGACATCTCATTCGTCCCTCTTTGTACGGTTCGGTCTCTAATCTTGCTTTTCCCGGTCTCCAGACACAGGGGTGGGCGTGGGGGTGGCGGAGACGAAAAAAGTTTTAGCAGCCCTCCTCTGCGTTTTATGACTCTTTCTGCCATAAATCGCGGGTAATGGGAGCGATCGTATGTCTGGTCACTGCGCAGCTCCCAGGCCCCGCGCCGCGACTTAACGATCTCCAAGAAAATATGACCTCAGCCGGAGGGAGGGAGGGAGGGTGGGAGGGAGGGAGGAGGGAGGGAGGGAGGCCGCCCGGCCAGAGACGGAGTGGGCGTCACTCGCTGGTTCTCGTCAGATTTTCGTTCTCACAAATCAGAGAGACCCTGCGATAGACACTGATATTTGTTACACTCACGCATGTGCACGCACGCACGTGCACAGACGCACACGCACACAGACAAATGCAAACATACGCATGCACACACACACACACACACACACAGTCGCACGTGGGTACACACACGCAGGCACGCACGCGAGCGCAACCTTGTTTTGATCCATGGCCAAGACCGTCCGTACTTTTAATGTATTATGCACATGGTAACGATCTCTACCGAGCCTGCAGTGAGTCACTGTCAGAGCACTGGACCCACACCCAGCCAGGGAGGGTTTTACTTCCAGATTCTGATCCCTTTCTCCTTTCCTCTCTCTTGTTCTCGCTCTCGCTCTCTCTCTCTCTCTCTCGCTCTCTCGCTCTCTCGCTCTCTCGCTCTCGTTTGTTCGTTCTCTCTCTCTCTCGTTTGCTCTCTTTTTCTCTCTCGCTCTCTCTCGTTCTCTCTCTCTCCCGTTTGCTCTCTCGTTTGCTCTCTCTCTCGTTCTCTCTCTCTCTCTCTCTCTCTCTCTCTCTCTCTCTCTCTACCCCTCTCTCTCTCCCCCCCCTCCCCCCCACCCCTGTATACATTCACACGGTCATCTCGTCCACCCTATCCAATAGGTGCGGTGTGTTTCCAAAATCAAGACACTCGATCATGACTGCACACACATGGGTTCCATTTAGAGAGCGAGAGGTGGAAGAAGATAGACAAGGGGAGAGAGACATTAGGGGAGGGAGAGAGACATTAGGGGAGGGAGAGAGACATTAGGGGAGGGAGAGAGACATTAGGGGAGGGAGAGAGCGAGCCGTGGGAAGATGGAGAGGAGGAGGAAGGGTCCGACCAAGCGGCGGGAACGACTTCAGTCTTGAATCAATCAGTTTTTCTTTTAGAAAGCGGTTCTTGAGGAAACGATGACCACGCATGACGCAGTAACATGCAAATGCCCTGAAACGTCCAATCAGATCGGCTCTCCTCGGGGAAGTTAAATGCCTCTTGGCCTCCCCAAGAAGTATTTCCAGAAAAACAAAAGCCGATTTCCTTGTACACACATTGTTGCGTGCGATGGGACCCCCGTGCTTAGCCATATGTGAGCTCAGCAGTGATGGATTTCGAAGGATTCGTAGCCACGGTAACCAGAATGGGGATCGCCTAGTTACCAGCAGTGAACCATCTTGAAAGCCTCATCCAAACAGCCCCAGTCCCGGGGTTCAAAAACTACCACAGTCCACGACATCAAAAAGCCCCACTGGAAAGACGAAGAGTGAGACAGAAAACTGAAGCCACATCTGAGCCATCGACGACACACCTTCTTCCAATAGTCTCTCCCGGTCACGGGCCGTTTCAGGAGTATGCATGTGATTACCGAGACCAAAGAGCAGGCTACCCACCCGGCTTTGGGAAGCATGAGCTGTGGAATACTCGCGGCCAAAGCGCCGAACCTGTCAGCGCTTCGCCAAACAAAGACGGGTGTCTTAAACTCGTCTTTCCAGGAGGAATTATCATCTGTAAGAACGTTTCATGCAAGACTATACAGCCTCCATCCTACCTTCCTTGCCGGGCCAGTGTCTTTGCAATGCACCAAGCTCCAGCAGCCCACGTAAATTTCCATTTCCATTCAGGGCATTTAGAAGATGCTTTTATCCAAAGCGACTTACAATACATTTCTCAGAAGAAAAGAAATCCTCGCTGTCGGTACAGTGAGGATGTTCATAGAACCAAGTGCCAAGCACTGACAACCGCTAGGTTAGCCCCTTCCCCGTACGCAACAAAGCTAGCTAGGATAAGATGCTACACAATGCTAAGTGCTACGTTTAAGTGCAAGGACCTACAACATACAGTCCCGCTTTATTGACCAGGAGATATGTAAATAATCCTGTACAGGACGGGCCCATCATGTTGATGCGATGATGTTGTGGGGGATGTGTGTCAGCCTTTAATAGCGTCCGACAGCGGAGAAGGTTGGCCGGGCGTTGAGGACATTAAGAGGCCATTATGGCCAAAGTCAGTCTCTTCTGTTTATTTTCCGATAAAGTTCTGCATTAGCTTTTTTCTTTTTTTTTTCTTCGTAACCTTTTTGCGGCGAGTATATCATCCCAAGTGTTTTGGATCGATCCTGCTCCCTCCTCGTCTCCCCTCCCTCCCCTCCCTCCCTCCCTCCCTCCTCCTCCCTCCTCCTCTCCCTCCCTCCCTCTCCTCCCTCCTCCCTCCCTCCCTCCCTCTCTCTCCATCCTTCTCTTCATCTCTCCTATCTCCCTTCTCTCTCTCGCCCCCTCTCTTGTGACACCCGAGTTAATTAGATCGGACTGCACTGTTTAGACTCGCCAGGACCTGCGTGGACGGCATGACGTGCACCACCCCTGCATTTCTTTGGGGGGGGGGGGCTAGAAAACCGAGTGCGCCTCAGTATGGGGAGGGGGGGGGTGGGGGGTGGGGGGGGGGAGGAAAGAGAGTCATCAATCATCTCGCCGACCTAATCGTCATTATCAACATTAGTTCTGCCGTAGGACTACTCTCTGTGTGTCTTCAGACCCCCTTGATGGTGTGTGTTGGTGTGTGTGTGTGTATTTCGGTGTTTGCCACGTTCCCAGCATAAATATGTATATTAGTGTGTGTCTGTGTGAGTCGCACACTTCTCAGTGTGTCTGGACCGCGGCTCTTGACAAATGAAAGTCGTGTGTTTGGATTTAGCTGTAGGGATTCATTCATATTTAAATATTCACAGGAACACGATTTTGGGAAATGAACGATGGGCGAGACACACACTTGCACACGCACGCACACATAGACGTACAATCAGTCGCACACACACCCACAAGCAGTCGCACAATCACACACAGACGAGTACAAACACAGTCACGCACGCACAAGAAGTCGCGCACGAAAGCAGTCGCACACGAACGTACAAACAGTCTCACACCTAAACGCAGGTCCAAAAACCTGCCGCCCCCCCCATCCCCCTAACCCACCCTCCACAGCAGAACAGGGGGTGGTGTTGGGGGGGATCCTTAGCATGCTGGCCGCGCCTCCGCCATGTTTTCCCAGTCCATCAGGCCCACCTCTCCTCTCCGGTGCGGCCGGAACTCTGTGATTAATGAGCCTCCGTCCGGCGGGCCGGCCTCTGGTGAGAGGACGCGCGGCTCGCACGGCAGTTCCACCTGAATAACAAACGTTTTTCCGGCGGGTCGGCCGTGGCGGCGGCGGCGTTTGTGTCTCGGCGCCAACTCCTGGAATAAAGATGACACGGACACTTTGGGAGCCGAGGCCTTTTAGGGCGATCCGTTTATCCGGTGATAAACCACAGCGAGCTCCTTCTCCACCTCAGGAACGCCTCGGAAGTCGTTGCGATCCCGTTTTGCGATCTCGCCTCGGACCGGCGGGGTAATCGGCGCGACGGCGGAGGACGGTTGACGCCGGAGGGTTATGGGTTCCAGTCCCTGACCGGGTCGTCAAGGTGTCTTGTTTGTGACTTGGAGGCTCTAAGGTGCCCAATGTTGTACAGGGTGTGTACAACATTGGGTGAACTGTTTGCTGTGTATGAATGATACTCCAGTAGAGGATCATTTCCCATGATGCACCATGCCAAGTCTCCATCAAGGTGTCCACCCGCCATAACCGACTTCGGAAGCTGGCGTGTAACCGGAAGCTTGCTAGTTTGATTCCCAGTTCCTCCTAGAGTGAGAATGAGGAGATGCCCCTGAGCAAGACTGTCTCCTTGCGTGGTTTACACCGCCGTCGTGAACGTGTGCATCGAGTGTGAATGTGTTTATGAATGGGTGAATGTTAGGCAGTATTGTAAAGCGCTTTTGACTGGATCGAAAAGCGCTGTATAAAGGCAGTCCCTTTTATCTTTATTTCCCTTTCATTTTTTGCGGTCGGATTTATTTTTGTAATTAGGAACTCCATATGTTAATCCGTTATGTTAAACGGAACATAATGAAGGGGAAGTTAATGTGGATAGAGAAATAGCTCTCACTTCCTATTTTCACATTACCTCGGGGGTATTAAAAGTACCTTTGCTGGCAGCACTATTAAAGATACCCTGGGCGAGGAAGCGTACATTCTGGACATCGTCCCAGACCCGTGCAGGACATTCTCTCCCGCCCCACAGAACACCGTTCTCCGGCCCAAACGCTTACGTTTGGAAAAACGTCTGCATTCACTTTAAACCTAATTAGAGATTTTATATCAGACGTCATTTTGTTCGTGAAAGTGGCAAAAGCAGAATGCGCACAGTTTCGTTTTAGGATGGAGTTTATTCCCCGAGGGGCAGAGTAAAATGATTAGGAGCCTAGTCGAGTGAGGTGTTTGATTTGGACTTAAGTTGGTTGAATGTATAAAAGAAAGCAAGCAAATCACCATTTAATTAGGCTTCCCAATCACTGGAAGAAAAGGCTCTCTCTCCGTACGATTTTCCCATGAGCCAGGGAAGTAGCTATCCCAAGGTCACCTTACTGCTAGCTTGTATTGGTACTTTGGTTAATAAATACGCCAGGAAGCCAAAACCAAACAAATGACGATGATAGATCAAGCTCATTATAGACTGGTGTTTCAAACAAGCCAAGTGCTTTTAAAACGGTATCAATCATTTCTATCTAACAAATGTTGGAATTTGATTATCCTAGATCGTTGAAGTCCCATTTTACTCAGTGATTTTATTTAGTTGAACTATTAGATACACATTTGAATGCTGTTAATGTAAAAGATTTGTTTTTCTTATCAGTATATATATATATATATATATATATATATATATTATATATATTTTCATATCAGCATATTTATGGCTGACATATCACTTTCACTCTCACTCTGTTTCTCTTTCCATCTTCTCCTTGGGTTGATTCACGCTGTTCAAGAGTCAACTTCCTCATCTTCCAAACATATGTTCAATCCGATTGAGCTCTGCATATTTACCCACGCACATATGCCGTTGGTTCAGCCATGTCTGCGCACACACTCTGTAGACTTAAGGGAGAATGGATCCAAGACCGAGAACAGACGGACCCGGTTTCATACCACCCCCCCCCACAGCCGCGAGTGTACTCTCCCACGATGTTTACACACCATAACAAACATGTCTCCCCTCCGGCTCCTCCTTCCTGTTGGGATACAGGTTTCTCATTAGCCGTTGAAAACCCCTCTTCGGATAGGTGCACACAGACCCCGCATGACCAGAACAGCGATTAAATGGAGGCTGTGCTTCAGGAGTAGAGCTGGTTTGGCCGTTACTGGAAGGTTGCTAGTTCGTCAGGTCCTTGGCCTTTGGACCGGAAGCAAGGCAC
>OLKM01000226.1:375669-390979 GCA_900291075.1 Melanogrammus aeglefinus
CCACGATGTTTACACACCATAACAAACATGTCTCCCCTCCGGCTCCTCCTTCCTGTTGGGATACAGGTTTCTCATTGGCTGTTGAAAACCCCTCTTCGGATAGGTGCACACAGACCCCGGCCATGACCAAGAACAGCGATAAAATGGGAGGCATGTGGCTCAGGAGTTAGAGCTGGTTTGGCCGTTACTGGAAGGTTGCTAGTTCGCTCAGGTCCTTGGCCTTGGACCGGAGCAAGGCACCTCACCCTGACCGCTCCTGACGCGCTGGCTGTCGCCTTGCATGGCGGACTCCACCGCGTGTGAGCGTGTGCATGAATGAGTGAGTGTTTAGGCTTCATTGTAAAGCGCTTTGAGCGTCATAAAATCAAACATTTTTGACTGCGAAGAGAAAGATCGGAATCATTATGCCGCGGGATGTGTCTGAGGGGTGCCGTCTTTACTGCCGGTCCCTGGAACCGGCCCCAGTTCAAATCGTTCCCCCTGGTTTGGCCCTGCAAGCGGTGTGACGCGGTCGCTGCTTTAGCTGCCCGACCGCGTCCGACTGTGTGTTAATTAATGCTTAGCTTCCACCGCCTGCCAACGCTGATCACCAGATGGCTGTGCAGAAGCAGGGCCTTGTGCCCGTCTAAGGTGCGCCCAGAAGACCTTCCGACCAGAATCTGGCGTTTTTAGCACGCGTGTTTAGCGCGCGCGTGTGTGTGTGTTTCTGGCGTGAGTTGGACATTCGGCGGGTATTTCTGCGGGGCCCCCCCCCACCTCCATCCCGGCCCGAGGTCTTCCTCACAACAATGTGTCTGTGCCGCCGCCGTGGTGGCATGAAAGGGGCCCTGGTGGGCTTGGAGGGGCCAACGCGGGCCTGTGCTCAAAGGATAAATAAAGAACCAGAGGCTGAGCCCGACGGCTGCGGCGCAATTAATCAAGAGGATGGCGGGACAGCCCAGGGTGCCTCGTAGAGAACGGCTGACCTGAGAAGAGAACAAACTTCTCCCAAACCCGGACTGGATAGAGGGGGGAGAGGGAGAGGGGGGGAGATGGAGGGCGGGGGGGGAGAGAGAGGGAGATAGGGAGAGAGATATGCAGTCAGACAAGTAGGAGTCTGAAGGAAGGGATAGGAGATGGACTGGAGAGCGGCGTTGTGTGTCTTTTGGGTGTCTTTGACCCACTGGTTTGCCCATCTCCGTCGTTTTTCTCTCTCCTAACTTCTTTGTTTATTCTGTATTTTCCCCACCGTGTCCGTGTCCTAAAAAGCTTTACATCTCTTCCTCGCCATCTGATCGTCTTCTGCTTGGAGTCTGCCAACCCTCTTCTCCTTGTTCCTACACATCTCATACTCTCTCTCTCTATTGTTCTCTTTCTCTCTCTCTCTCTCGTTTGCTCTCTCTCGCTCTCGCTCTCGCTCTCTCTCTCTCTCTCTGTCTCTCTGTCTCTCTCTCTCTCTCGTTCGCTCTCGTCCTCTCTCTCTCTCTCTCTCTCTCTCTCTCTCTCTCTCTCTCTCTCTCTCGCTCTCTCTCTCTCTCTCTCTCTCTCTCTCTCTCTCTCTCTCTCTCTCTCTCTTCTCTCTCTCTCTCTCTCTCTCTCTCTCTCTCTCTCTCTCTCTCTCTCTCTCTCTCTCTCTCTCTCTCATCCTCTTGATCTCTTGCCTCCATCTTAATTATTCTTCTACCCACTCTCTCCATGCATGTCTCCCTGCGTGTGTGTGTGTGTGTGTGTGTGTGTGTACTCCTCAGGCTCTGGATCATGAGGATTACATGGTGGGGAGGAGGGAGGAGGCGGGGGGGGGGGGAGGAGAATGGGGAGGGCGGGGGGGGGGCGTTTAAACCAGGTAGGATATTGCATGAACGAAGAAGCTGAAAGAGGAGATGAGGCGACGCGGGGGGACTTGTTACTCTTTCACCACCCTCAGGTTTCACTTTCCCTCCCCCTCCCTCCCTCTCTCCACCCCCCCCCCTCCCTCCCTCTCTCCCCCCTCCCTGTGTTCATCAGGGAGTTTTTAGCGGACCTCCTCCGTGATGTTTGGATGAGATTTTGACACAGGCACGCTGTGAGCTCCAACTGCAACACTTCCATCATCTCAGAGAACACACACGCAGACCGAGGCACCTGTCTTTAAACGTTTACACATTCCTCGACTCTCGCTCTTCCTCTCGTTCTCTGTACATTCCTGGCTCTGCTCTCCTCCCTCTCTAGCTATCTCCCTCCCTCTCCCTCCGTCTCCCTCTCACTCCCTCCCTCTCCCTCCCTCTCTTTCTCTCTCATTCTTGCTCTCTATCGCTCCATCTTGGTCTCTTACCTTCCTCTTCTGCTCTCTCCTCTTCTCTTCTTTCTTTCTTTCTTTCTTTCTTTCTTTCTTTCTTTCTTTCTTTCTTTCTTTCTTTCTTTCTTTCTTTCTTTCTTTCTTTCTTTCTCTCTCTCTCTCTCTCTCTCTCTTCTTCTCTCTCTCTCTCTCTCTTCTCTCTCTCTCTCTCTCTCTCTCTCTCTCTCTCTCTCTCTCTCTCTCTCTCTCTCGTTTCTTTCTTTCTCTAGTTCTTTCCCTCCCCCTCTCTTGCGCGGCGGTCCCAGGTGAATGAGTTTCCCTCAGCATCGGATCGTGTCAGTGCTGGCAGGCGCCCGTCTATTCGGCTAAAACCCCCCAGCAACACCGCCCGTGGACCCCCCCCCCCCGTCAGTCCGTCCGTCCGTCCGTCTGTCCGTCCCCGCTGGCTACACGCTGGACTGAAAGACTTGGATGGCGAGTAACCAAGCGACCGACCACCGTTGAGGACCCATACAAACGGGGAAGGGGATTAAACAGGGGGTCCGGGGGGGGGGGGGGGGGGTGGCGGAGAGTTGGACGGAGGTCGGGGAAAATGTGGATGTTGGACTCAAGTCTGAAACCAAAGCAGGGCTGTGGATTGAGTGACGGGCTGCAGGCCGGACGACGACGGCGGCAGAGAGGATTCTGGGTGTTTTGTCGACGTGTGCGGCTGTACTAGCCGAGCGAACCGGGACTCTCCGGAGAGACCTCTCTCTCTCGTTTTTGTACGAGTGGGGCGGCACTTGGCTCAGGAGGTAGAGCGGTATGGCTGCCCGTTAGCCTGAAGGTCGCTAGTTCGATCCCCGGCTCCTCCTAGCCGAGTGCGGAGGTGACCCTGAGCGAGACTCCTCACCCTGACTCCTCCTGACGAGCGGTGTGCATGGATGGAGTGTTTGGCGATATTGTAAAGCGCTTTAAGTGCTCACTGTTTTAGAGAAGCTATATAAAGATACATAAATGCAGTACATTAACGGCTTGGGTCGCCGTCGGATGCACACGCACTACTTCAGTCCGAGCTCATAGCTCCTTAGCGTTCGTCCTCAAGAGTTCTAAGCAAAGTGCCGTGTGCACGAATGCCCCCCGCAGCCTCCATCGCTGCCTCGCTCGCGCTGCCTCTCCATCTGTTCCCCTCTTGGCAGACGGACCGAGTCCTGGAATGCAACGCAGCCTCGCATTGCTTCTTAGAAAAAAAGTAAGGACCCCTTGAACTGAGCGGTCGGTGGAATCCTTTCATTCTGCTTTATGCAGCAATGAACGTGAGAATGCAGACAGAAATACATTCCAGCCTCCAATGACCCGCAGACACACACATATATATACTGTGTGAGAGTTTCATTGGGGGAACTTTTCTTCTTACAGTACATGTAGATAATACCGGAGTGGTTTCAGACCCCCTTGCACTGCATGTGTGTTTTATCATTTTATTTATTTCTATTATTATTATTGTTTTTTTTTTTACGACTGTCTTGGAATGGGAGATGGTGTCGGGTTCGGCCGGGTAAACATCATTTGTCATAACTATGCTCCGTGATGGAATCCAGCCGGCTCTGGGAGATGATTTAATACACCTTGTCAATCAGATAAGCTCGGGCTGGGCTTAGTCGCCTTGCCCGGCACGCTGGGAGGAATTAATTGGAGAGAATTGATGAGCATGGCATGGGGTGTGTGTGGGTGTCTCTCGGCCTCTCTCTCTCTCTCTCCCGACTGCTTGAGGGGGAGAGAGGGAGAGACAGACAGACAGGGGGACGGAAAGACAAGTGGAGGGAGAGGGAGAGAAAGACAGGGGGAGAGAGAGAAAGACAGACACACACACGCATCTATACACGCGCACATGCACACAGATGCTTGAAACCAACAACCTTCAGTAGAATAGCTGTGTCGGTGGGCGTGTGTTTGTGTGTGTGCGCGATTTAAAAACACATAAATGTGCATGGCGTTGCAATCCCCCAATGGAACAAAAACCGGTTGGCAGTGAGACAAGAGACCGACAGGAAGTCAGCCAGGAAGACGGGAAGCCAGGCAGACAGGTAAATCAGTCGGCCCTCTAGACGGGGGGAACGGAATGTGTTGGAATAAAAGACGACAGACGGAAAGAAATAAAGACAGACAGACAGACACACGCACGCAAATACATAATGAAAGGAAGGTGTGTGTGTGTGTGTGTGTGTGTGTGTGTGTGTGTGTGTGTGTGTGTGTGTGTGTGTGTGTGTGTGTGTGTGTGTGTGTGTGTGTGTGTGTGTGTGTGTGTGTGTGTGTGTGTGTGTGTGTTTTTGTGCGTATCTGTGTGAGCGCAAACAATCCTAGAGGGGTTAGCCTTGCCTCTTCACTCTTCCATCTACTTATAAGAAGGTAATTTAAGCAAATCACATGTATATTATTAACGTACATTAATCACCGAGAATGGTAATTAGATTATTTGGCATTATAAATTTTGTCGGTGGTTGGGCAAAAGTTACTAATGGGTGTGTAGCTGCATTCTGATGTGTGTGTGTGTGTGTGTGTCTTTGTGTAAGTGTGTGTGGATTTGCGTGTGTGTGTCTGTCTTTGTGTGTGTGTGTGTGTGTCTCTCTTTGTCTGTGTGTCTGTCTTTGGGTGTGTGTGTATCTTTGTGCGTGTGTGTGTGTCTTTGTGCGTGTTGTGTGTGTGTGTGTATGTGTATGTCTGTCTGTCTTTGTGCGTGTCTGTGTGCACGCCAACAATCCTAGAGGGGTTAGCCTAGCCTCTTCACTTCATCTAATTGGACTGGAGAGAGTCCTGGCGAGGAGTGAGTAGAAGCAGGGAGCGGTAACTCAGGCCTCCTCACACCAAGGGTATGTGTTTAACCCCCTGGCAGGGGAAAGAGGAAGCCGAAAAACATGTACTTCCTGTCCAACCGATCCGACCCCTGGTCGATTCACTTTTTTCCGTGTTCCAAAAAAATACTTTTGGAACCGTAGCCCTTATCTCGGCTCCAGCAGTACGACTACATGAGAAGAATTTAGATTTATAGTAGAACTTCTTTGGGGAAGACTGCGCAGAAGTTGGGCAGGAAACCAGAAACAGAAAGGGGCGGAGTTACAGCTGGTTTCCTGCTTGGTTACGGCGGTATTCTGCCTCGTTTACTAGCGAGCGTGGATGAAGCTTTTGACGAGGGGATTTTAGTAAATTGATTTTCGAAGTGGCCGGTCTAGAAAGTGCTGCTTCAAACCATTTTTTCTGGTCGGGTTTTTTTTTTCCTTGTTCCAAAACTTCCTCTCATGGCACTCCAACCAGCCCCCACCCCCCCACCCTCCCCCTTAACCTCCCAATAACCCCACCCAGAGATCCTCTGTGAGCGCGCGGAGCAGTTGGCTGTGACTCAGCACTCCTACGGGGTTATCGCGCTCGGTTATTTATGATGTATATATCTATCTTTTTCCCCCCGATGTTTGCTGACGTGAGCGACGTACCGCTCGTGGACGTCAGAGACGCCGAGAATCAAAGTTCAGAGACGAGAATCAAAGATCAGCATGGAGGTCCGCCATTGGTGCCGTCTTCCGATTAGAAATCAAACGGCTAAACAGAAAGAGATACGGACGTTGCTACGGTAATGGCGTGTCATTCAGGGGTCAGCTAACAAACCGACGTTGTCGTTTCAGCATTTTTATTCTTATTCATTTTCCGGCCTACATTTTTAAAGTGAGGAAGCGGGGAAAAAAGGAAATGAAACTAAGGAAAGTGGAGGCTCAGTAACTGGAGACAGATTTGTCTTTGTGTGTCACACATTCCAGACGGGATTCGCGCGCGCGCGCGCACACACACACACACACACACACACACACACACACACACACACACACACACACACACACACACACACACCGTGTCCCCTCTGTGTCTCATGTTGCCTCTATCTTGCCGGAGATCTGATCAGGAACGCCGGATAAGGAACCCAAATCCCTAAAATACCCCCCGGCTCCCGGTCCAGGAGGGGTTGAAGGTTCAATGCCTGATGAGACGGGCATTCTCTCGCTCTCGCTCTCTCTCTCGGCCTCACTGTCACTCTCTCTCTCTCTCTCTCTCGCTCTCGCTCTCTCGCTCTCGCTTTCTCGCTCTCGCTCTCTCGCTCTCTCTCGGCCTCACTGTCTCGGTCTCTCTCTCTCTCTCTCTCTCGGCCTCACTGTCTCGGTCTCTCTCAATCTCTGTCTCACTCTGTGTCTCCTTCTGATTCTTTGTCTGTCTCTCTCCCTCGGCTCGCTCCCCCATGAAAGCCGGCCTCCATCTTGTTCTGTCCCGTCTTGCTGCTATCTGTTCCTTCGTTTCTCCTCCTGTTCATCTTCCCTTTTCTCTTTTTTACTCTTCTACCCCGCACAATTACAGATTATGGTCTGCTTTCCCATCACACACACCCACTCTCACTCGCACACACACACATTCTTTCACTTGCATGCTCACACACAGGCACACACTTTCTCCTGCAAACACACGCCCACTTTTACTCGACGCGAACACACACACACATGCACTCGTTCAATCGCACACTCTTTCACTCGTTCACACACTTACACCGCACACCCCTACATTCTCTCTCCCTTGCCAGTCTCTCTCTGGTATCTCCCCCTCCCTGGTTTCGCAGGGCCGGCCCAGGCTCCTTAGTGGGTAACCCGATCAACGGTGGTTTCAGGTGGGACGGCGAGTGTGTGTGTGTGTGTGTGTGTGTGTGTGTGTGTGGAGGAATAGGGACAAATGCTGGAAAGGGCTGGAAAGACTAGGGACGCACGAAGATGTGAGTCTATCTCCTTAATGGATCTGTGTTTGTTTGCTGCCTCATGTTGTGCTCTTGAATTCTCTATTTATTTCTGTACACGACAAAGTGTGTGTGTGTGTGTGTGTGTGTGTGTGTGTGTGTGTGTGTGTGTGTGTGTGTGTGTGTGTGTGTGTGTGTGTGTGTGTGTGTGTGTGTGTGTGTGTGTGTGTGTGTGTGTGTGTGTGTGTGTCAGGGCTGTTAGAGGAGTTTCCTCTCAGAAGCGTTTGGGTATACACACTGGGATGTTTGCTTTACTTTATTTATTTACTTGATCGGACCAACCCTTTAGAGTAGGCCTTAAGACGGTCAGAAGGGAGAAACATGAGGACGGTGTGAGAGAGAGAGAGAGAGAGAGAAAGCACCGCCCAGATTCCTCCCCACTGCCAATCCGTAATTGGATTCTGACCTCACTTTGCCCCCGCACCACCCCCTCCTCGCGTGTGTGTGTGTGTGTGTGTGTGTGTGTGTGTGTGTGTGTGTGTGTGTGTGTGTGTGTGTGTGTGTGTGTGTGTGTGTGTGTGTGTGTGTGTGTGTGTGTGTGTGTGTGTGTGGCTACGTGCGTGCGTGTGTCCCTCCAAGAAGAGACAACCCCTCCCTTGGGAATACTGCAGATATGGCCATAAAGAAAATACCCAATCCTGATTTTGATGGTTCCCTATGAGAGAGAGCGAGAGAGACAAACACACACACACACACACACACACACACACACACACACACACACACACACACACACACACACACACACACACACACACACACACACACACACACACACGAGCGCACACACGAGCACACACGAGCGCACACGCACACAGAGAGAGACACACACACGCAAACACACACAGCCACACACAGCTCCCTCTTGATAAACCCAGAGTCGATACTAGTCACAATATTTCCAGCCTCGCTCTCCTTCCCGCCTTGACATAATTGCCCCCTAGCCCTGATGCTGCTGAACCAGGTTTGGTAGATTTATGGTCCAAGCTCCCCTGGGCTTGGATCCCGCTGCTGTGTATGTGCGGCCCTGTGCTCATATTTGTGCGTCCCCCTGTAATTGCTCGGTGGGTGTCTGTTTGTGTTTTGATTTGTTTTATGTGGTGCGGTAGACCTTCTAGTTTTCTGGTGTGTGGGTTGAAGAGGTGTGTGTTTTGTGTGCCCCTGATTTAATTTAATGATTGGAACATTTAATTAATGGATTAGCAGTTATTTAACCTTGAGTGGTTTGCGTTTGTTGATGACGGTCGCCCCCACCGGGAAATAAGGGGTCGGGGGTTGTGTGGAGGAAAATACATTATGCCGTTTGCTATGGAAATAAACTCCTGTGTTGAAATGCAGCACTGCTAGACAGATCCTCTTTATAGTGGAGGCTGTTAAAGATGGACTACAAACCAGTCTGTTAAAGAAGGACTACAAACCAGTCTGTTAAAGATGGACTACAAACCAGTCTGTTAAAGAAGGACTACAAACCAGTCTGTTAAAGATGGACTACAAGCCAGTCTGTTAAAGATGGACTACAAACCAGTCTGTTAAAGATGGACTACAAACCAGTCTGTTAAAGAAGGACTACAGACCAGTCTGTGAAAGATGGACTACAAACCAGTCTGTTAAAGATGGACTACAAACCAGTCTGTTAAAGATGGACTACAAACCAGTCTGTTAAAGATGGAATATAAACCAGTCTGTTAAAGAAGGACTACAAACCAGTCTGTTAAAGCAGGACTACAAACCAGTCTGTTAAAGAAGGACTACAAACCAGTCTGTTAAAGATGGACTACAAACCAGTCTGTTAAAGCAGGACTACAAACCAGTCTGTTAAAGCAGGACTACAAACCAGTCTGTTAAAGCAGGACTACAAACCAGTCTGTTAAAGAAGGACTACAAACCAGTCTGTTAAAGAATGGACTACAAACCAGTCTGTTAAAGAAGGACTACAAACCAGTCTGTTAAAGAAGGACTACAAACCAGTCTGTTAAAGATGGACTACAAACCAGTCTGTTAAAGATGGACTACAAACCAGTCTGTTAAAGATGGACTACAAACCAGTCTGTTAAAGAAGGACTACAGACCAGTCTGTTAAAGATGCACTACAAATGGATGTGTTTAAGATGTCCTACTAACAGGCCCTCTTGCGGTTGGTCCACCATCAGTTGAAGGAGGCGCAGAGAGGCGTGGTGAATCAGAAAAGCCCCGTTGATTGCTCTGATCCACCATGTCACGGTGCGGTTGGGGAGATTTGTAATGTTATAGGCCGTACATCCTGATAATCTGATGGGGTCAGATCGGCGAGTGTAGCGTAGAGATATGAAATGACACCCTCAGCAAGAAAACCCAATATTAATGTTATCTAACAAACTTTATATGAAAGAAATCCCCCCCCTCTCTCTCTATCTGGCCGTTTACAATTCACTGTTTCTCTTTTTAATTCAAACTTAAAAAAACGACCAGTATATGGTTTTGAACTTAGTTCTTCTAAGCCGAACGACATTAAAGAATGCAATCGATATCCAAATCAGCTAAAAGGGTTAACCTGACGTACACGCGGAGCGGGCTTTTGTGGTGAATGAGGACGATCTCTTCAGTTCAGCTGTCCTCGCATGACTCATGGTTTCATCTCCAGCTGCGCTTTCTGGCATATATTAACTGATCTCTCGGCCGTGAGTACACACTCCAGATAGCCTCCACAAACGCCCACCTCCGTACAGACACAAACACGATTCACAAGTCTTGTGTAAGCCCCCTCTCGGGCGGGGAGGGGGGGCTGCTCTGATGTGAACCGTTATGATATTCATACTGTGATGATCATTGATTGTTTATACAGGTTTTATTACTGCCCCACGGGTGAGAGAGGGGGGGGAGATTTCATAAAAGGGGCCCAGAGAATGGAACCAAAATAGCCGTCATTCCATGAACCCGAGAACGCTGTTGATTGGATAATAAGTGAGGTTAGCCGGCGGCGGCGCGGCGCGATGCTCCGTCCAGACTCCTGGACTGAGCATCTCTTTCTCTCTGTTCTCTCTGTCTCTCTTTGACTCTGTCTGTCTGTCTCTCTCGCTGTGTCTCTCTGTATCTCTGTCTGTCTCTCTCTCTGTCTGCCCTCTCTGTTCTCTCTGTTCTCTCTCTCTGACTCTCTTGCTCTCCACTTCCATCTTTAACTTCCCTGTTTGTCTCTCCATCTCACTGGACATAAATGAAACAGTGAGGATGAAACTATCTTCATGGAGGCGTCTGGGCCATTACAGGCCACCATCCCCCCCATTCAAGGCCTTCATGGACTTTTCAACCCATCATCCTACTAAGAAACTGTTTTAACAGTCTTGTGTTATTTTACTATTTTATCCGAATCAAACCCGACAGGGTTTAGACCACTTAGCTGGGCGCTGGCTATATGTTTTTCCTCCCTCTGCGCTTTGGGAAGATCCCGCCCTTCCCGCGTGAGTCCGAGACCCTCAAAGGCTTCCGCGGTCTTCCGGGCTACCGTGAATAAATCGGCCATCGTTGTGATTCGCCGTCCCCGTCGTCCGTGCGGATGTCCCGATGCGAGACCGGTGGAGGAACGGCAGCAGGACACGGGGGGGTCCGGCTCGTAGGGGGGGGGGGGGGGGGGGGGTCCGGCGTGAACGGACTCAAAGCCCAGCGCGTTCCGCCGCGCTCCCGCCCGCTGGGCCTTGAAGAAAGGTTTGGGAAGAATGGGGATCTGAACGGAGTGTTTAGGAAGTCAGGACTCGGTACAGGAAGGACCGGTGGAACACGGACGCAGATTTGGAACAAACACTCCCATTCTTTGTCATGCCTGTTTCTTTAAAGTCCTTCCAGCCCCATGTTAATAATGTGGAGCTTGTGCGCATTGTCGTCTCGTCATCAAAAACACACAAAACAAATATGCTGGTCAACAGAGTCTCCCCTCCTCTATCCAAGCCTCTCCTCCTAGGCCCCTTGTCGTTGTTATCGTCTCCTTGGGTCCTCTCTTTCTTTCTGACTGTGTTCTCGTTCCCCTTTTTCCCGCCTCTCATCATCCCTTCATCTCTCATCCCTCCTCCTCATAAGTTCCCCTGAAGCAAAGCTCTGTGATGGCCCAGCAAGGATCTCTCCCCCTCTCTCCTCCCTCCCCCTCCCTCTCTCTCTCTCTCTCTCTCTCTCTCTCTCTCTCTCCTCTCTCCCTCCTCTCTCTCTCTCTCTCTCTCTCTCTCTCTCTCTCTCTCTCTCTCTCTCTCTCTCTCTCTCTCTCTCTCTCTCTCTCTCTCCCTCCCTCGCTCTCTCTCGGCCTCTCACTTTAATGATGACTTTGCCTTAACCTTTCACCCCCTGCAGTACCCCCCCCCCACACACACACACACACACACACACACACACACACACACACACACACACACACACACACACATCCACATCCCTGGGGTGTCTAGATGGTTGATGGGTACAGTAGGGTGTGGGGGGGGTCTCAGAGGGACCCCAGAGATGTATTCCACAGTACTGAAGCACAAGAACATGAAGGAGAAGAGAGACTTTAGTGAAGTGTGAACTTTTTTTCATGCACTGGGGCATGGTGTGTGTGTGTGTGTGTGTGTGTGTGTGTGTGTGTGTGTGTGTGTGTGTGTGTGTGTGTGTGTGTGTGTGTGTGTGTGTGTGTTGTGTTGGGTGCACGCACGAAATGTGCACCCTTGTTTTTCTGACCTTTTTTTACATTTTTGCAGCAAACCCCCAAGAATTGACATTGCCTTGAATGTGGGTCAGCCTCTGCAGTCCATTCAGCGTAGCGGTGCTATCATCAAAAAACGAAATACCATTTCCAAAACCCACGTCCGACTCGCCGTTTGCTTCAATCTTTCAGGGCCCCCCGACGCCGCAATCTGCCCCTGCCATCTCGGGGATAAAAACGTTATTCAGCAAGACTGTTTTCCATTTAATGTTGAGGGATTATTCTGTTTCCTGCTTCATCGGGCACCGCCAGGCCTTGAGCCCCAGCAGATGAAAAAGGCGAACTTTTATGCGATAGCGAGGAATCGTCTGAGTCGGTGCTTGACGCGCAGTTAAACAGCGGCACTGGCAACCTTGGACGCGCCCCGATAGCTCCGGTGTACCGCTGCTATAATGTCGGGCTGCCGCTTATAGGACATGGACATCCACGTCCAACTGGTCAACTGCTACGTGACAGGCCCATGGTTTTATGCCAGCGATGATTTTTTAGGTAAGGTTTAGGTATTGAAAGAAGAGATTAAAAGAGATTGAAACTTTCCGACGTCCGGGGATAAACCACGCCTCCTCGGAGCTGTGTGACGTAGCATTTGGATGTGGATGTCCATGTCCTACAGGCAGCCAGACCCTTTTCGACTGCTGGGCTGAACCTGAAGCAACGCGGGACAGAATTTGCGATAGAGAGAGACGGAACGCGATTGTCTTGTCTGTTCCGTTGGCCGCAGCATTAACAACAGACCTTCAGGACAGACAGATGGACGCTGCAATGCATCAAGCCGGCGGCGCGGAAACAAGCCCAGAATAGCTGGACGGGGTCCAAGGGTCAGGCCTGTTTTTGGGTGTAATCTCCGCCGTGTTGTGGTGTTAATGTGACTGCCGGCTGACAGGTAGCAGAGATGCGCCGCGGAGCCACACGTCGCTGGCTGGCTGGCAGCGAGCGAACTCTCCCACTCTTTATATTAAAAATGCAAATCCCGAGCACAAAGCCCGACGGGGATTATATTATCTTTTTTAATTTTGGTTTGTTAATGTAGGCCAACGTTCTAATTTAGTGCCGAGTAATATCTCCCGACGCACACGAAGGCACACATCAAATGCATGTAAATGTATAAACTGTATAATACGTTGTCATGTATATTTGTAAAGTCTTTCTGATAGGAATGCTCCCCATACATATCCATACTAAAGACACACAGGCTACACTTGGTATTAGCGGTTAGCGCTCACCTTTAATGGCCGTGGAGGAAGATTTAAGGTGCCATCAGTGTTTAGGAAACAGCCGAAAATAACACAAGGCGTATAAAAGCCATTCTCCCTGTTCAATCTTCCCCGGAACAGATGGCGAGGACGGTGTTAGCCACGAACAATTAAAGCGTAATGTCCCCCGCAGAGTCTCTCTGGCTAAACGTTTCCTCAGGCCAGGCAATGACTAGCACCCTGTGTGTGTGTGTGTGTGTGTGTGTGTGTGTGTGTGTGTGTGTGTGTGTGTGTGTGTGTGTGTGTGTGTGTGTGTGTGTGTGTGTGTGTGTGTGGGGACTACAGGTTAGCTTCCTCAAGCTAACAGAGCAGATGGATGACTTATGAATTAGTTATTACATTAATTATTGGCTTATCAATTGGCCTCTTACACCAGGGCAGGGGGGGGCTAGAGTTAAAACTCTGATTATTCTATTTATGTCTTAAGGATCAAAATGAGGGCTTTTCTTCCCTCGTCCTAATTCCCCCGTTACACACAAAGCCGAAGGAATATAACTTGTTTTAACAGTATTATTGAGTTTATTTTAATACTTATTTGACCAAACACTGCAAAACGAGGTATACATACAAATGATGCAGTCATCCTTCTGTAGTGTGGGTCTGTCTGTCTGTCTGTGTTCGCTCCCTTGTCATCTCTCTATAGTTCTGTAGGCCTCGTTCTCTCTGTTCTGTCTCGCTCTCTTTACAGTCATAACAACAGAGCTGAGATAACAGCCAATAACAACACCGCAGTAGACAGACTGTAGTCATAACAGTCCTGTGTGTGTGTGTGTGTGCGTGCGTGGCGTGCGTGTGCAGAATCCAGCCATCCTGCGAAAGTATGTGTGCGTTTAATTGTGTGTGTTCATTTGCCATGTATGTCCCTCTTTCCCAGTCTGTTTCCCATGTAAGAGCCATTACACACACACACGCACACACACACACGCGCGCGCGCATACCCACACTGGAGCACACATACACACACACATACTGGCGCAAACACTGACGTACACAAATACACAAAGACATGCACACAGACACACCCCTCCGTAGAGGGATGTGTGGGACATAAGGAAAGACGCAGCCTCGGGTCTCAAGCCTGCCTCTTCAGCAGACACACACACATACGCACACACTCACGCACGCACTGAATAATATTCATCTTCGTGGTCCATCTCTTTATTTCTCCCCCCTCCTCAATTTCTGTACGAGTCCCCCTTTTGTCTTATCATGCTTCAAGTCTTCTTTAGGGTACGGACACGACACACACACACACACACACACACACACACACACACACACACACACACACACACACACACACACACACACACACACACACACACACACACACACACCCTTGTCTCTCTACTGCCACGTTGTTGATCACCGTCTCTCTGTTTCCCTTCCACCTGTCACCTCTCTTGTCATTCGTTTTCTCGCTCTCTCCCCCCTCTCTCTCTCTCTCTCTCTCTCTCTCCCCCTCTGATCTCTCTGTCTTCTCTGATCTCTGTTCTCCGCTTCTCTCTTCATTGGTTCCCACGTGTGTGTGTGTGTGTGTGTGTGTGTGTGTGTGTGTGTGTGTGTGTGTGTGTGTGTGTGTGTGTGTGTGTGTGTGTGTGTGTGTGTGTGTGTGTGTGTGTGTGTGTGGTAAGCGGCGTACCGGGGGATTAGAAGGGAGCGATGCTAAAAATCCCACAGCCCGCCCGCCCGCCGCCGCCGCCGCGCCTGCTAGCATCGCCCGCGAAATGCAGTTGACGTGGAATCCCAGCATGCTTTGATGCACTAAGCAGCCACACAATGGTGTGTGTGTGTGTGTGTGTGTGTGTGTGTGTGTGTGTGTGTGTCGTTTGTGATTGGCTGCTCCTGCCTTCCTATATGAGGTCCTCCTTGACGCTGGCATCACCGGCGCTGAGCCTGAACATCCCTCAGAATACGATTCATCTCAGGCCCTCCTAGAGAGAGAGGGGGAGGGAGGGAGGAGGAGGGAGAGGGGGGAAGGAGAAGGAGGAGGGAGGGAGGAGGAGGGAGAGGGGTGAAGGAGAAAGAGGAAGAGAGGAGAGAGGGGGTGGAGGAGAGGGGGGGAGTGAGGGAAGAGTGAAGGAGAGGAGAGAGAGGGGAGAGGGAGAAAGGGGGGGGGGGGGGAGAGTTCAGATCTGCAACCTGTTTGTACCTGTTTGTCTACACGTGCGCCAAAACATGCGACGGAGCCATATTAATAGTCGTGGGAAGGGAGGGAGAGAGAGAGGGACGCGGGGGAGAGATGGAAGGTAATACCACAGTATTGAGTATGGAGATACTGTACCTGAGGGTGGGGGGGG
>OLKM01000226.1:391004-396004 GCA_900291075.1 Melanogrammus aeglefinus
AGGAGGGAGGGAGGAGGAGGGAGAGGGGTGAAGGAGAAAGAGGAAGAGAGGAGAGAGAGGGAGGGAGGAGAGGGGGATGGGCGAAAGGGGTGAGAGGGGGGGGGGGGAGAGTTCAGATCTGCAACCTGTTTGTACCTGTTTGTCTACACGTGCGCCAAAACATGCGACGGAGCCATATTAATAGTCGTGGGAAGGGAGGGAGAGAGAGAGGGACGCGGGGGAGAGATGGAAGGTAATACCACAGTATTGAGTATGGAGATACTGTACCTGAGGGTGGGGGGGGGATGTTAATTATGAAAAAAAATAAGATAAAATGTCAACATGAAGAGTGAGGGGACGCAGGGAAGCGGCACCGGGCTAATGGGACGAGGAGCTCGCCTCCGCGCGACGCCATTAGCCGCCGCCCTGATGAATAATTTCCCTCCCCCGTAAAACGTGGAGTTTGGCTTGTAGGCTTCAAGCCTAAAGCTATGGGGTTTTAGTCCCCCGTAAAACGTGGAGTTTGGCTTGTTTGTCAGAAGATTAAAGAGAATCCATATTGTGACAGCTGAGGTGCCGGTGCGGGGAGAGTGGAACTCGTCACCGTCGTGTCTCTCTCTCTCTCTCTCTCTCTCTCTCTCTCTCTCTCTCTCTCTCTCTCTCTCTCTCTCTCTCTCTCTCTCTCTCTCTCTCTCTCTCTGTCTCTCCCTCTCTGTCTCACCCTCTCTCTCTCTCTCTCTCTCTCTCCTCTCTCTCTCTCTCTCTCTCTCTCTCTCTCTCTCTCTTCCCCCCCCCCTGTCCTCGCTCGTATTTGGCACGGCCGTCGCATCACCGTGGCGACGGGGAATACCCAACGTCGACTGGGTCGGCGATGTCGTTCATCACGCTGCATGTCATGCCGACGCCGGCCGGTGCAAACTCCGGACTTCTGTGTGTGTGTCGTTGTGTGTGTGTGTGTGTGTGTGTGTGTGTGTGTCTGTGGACGGTCAGTCCACTGGGCACGGCCGTCGCATCACCGTGGCGACGGGGAATACCCAACGTCGACTGGGTCGGCGATGTCGTTCATCACGCTGCATGTCATGCCGACGCCGGCCGGTGCGAACTCCGGACTTCTGTGTGTGTGTCGTTGTGTGTGTGTGTGTGTGTGTGTGTGTCTGTGGACGGTCAGTCCACTGGGACGCCCAGTGTGTGTGTGTGTGTGTGTGTGTGTGTGGACGGTCGGTCAGTCGGTCGGTCCACTGGGACGCCCATAGCCAGTGCATCAAAGGCCTTCCTGTTTAAAGTTCATGAGCTTCTTGTGTGTTTTGGTTTTAGATTGTGTAAACTCGTAGAGAACCAATCCTTTTGTTGTTGCGATGTTTCTGTAAATGTTTCCCCTTGGATGTTTTTAATAGTTTTCTGTAGGACACGCCAACTGTGCTTCACGCGCACACACACACGTAAACACACAAGTGGGAGCCCCGTAAATACACACACATATGAGCCTGCATGCCCAGGCAAGTGTGCCTGCATGCAATCTCTCTTTGACACACATGCACCTGCACACACTGCACCTGCTGGTGCAGCCTCCAGGATGTACCCTCTTATCTGTGTGCGTGCGCGCGCGTGCGCGCGCGTGCGCACACACACAGATAAGAGGGTACATCCTGGAGGCTGCACCAGCAGGGCAGCTTGAGCTGTGGCGACGCGTTGAGACAGGGGACTGGCTGTAATGACACGGACTGACGGACGGACAGACTAACTCTGCGGCACGGCCTCAGGGCAGGATGGAGCGCGATAGGGCAGGAGAGGGAGGTGGAGAGAGAGAGAGCGCGCGGGGACGGGGGACGGGACGGGACGAGATGGGGCTAGCGAGGGGAAACGGGGGCGCGCTTTGCCCCTATCTCTGCCTTGCACACAACTGCTGTGGTTGACACAGGCTGATACCAACACCCACACAGTGGCACACAAACACGCGCACACACACACACACACACACACAACCGCACAGTGGCACGCACACACACACATATACCCACGGTAGCACGCACAGCCACACGTACGCACAGTAGCACACACACACACAGTAGCACACACCAAAACACACACCCACATAATGGCGCACACACACACCCACACAGTAAGAGGCACGCAGAAATACACGCACAGTAGAACACACAAAGTAACAGGCCCGCACAAAGACACACACAGGAGCACATCCACACTGTAACGGGTGCACACAAACACACACACACACACACACACTCAGTAACACACACACAAACCCCCACAGTAGCAAGCACACAAACACGCGCACAGTAACAAACACACACAGTAGCAAACACGCACAAGCACACAAGTGACACAGCGATAACACACACTAAAGATGAACGCATACAATCAAACAAAACACAATCCATACACTAGTGCTCACTAGTGCCGCACTGCCATATCACACACACTCATTCATTCACACAAACACACGCACGCACAGACACACTCAGACATGCCAATGTGCTTACACACAGACATGCGTTTTAAGTAGGTTCCATAATAGTCTCTTAATTCTTGCTGCATATTAATTAAAAGGGATTTACCCACGCATTAGAATGGAGAGAGAACAGAAATGTTGCTCTGTGCGTGTGTGTCTGTGTGCGCGTCCTGCGTGCGTGCATGCGTCCGTGTGTTTCTGTGTGTGCGTGTGCTGTGTGCGCACGGTGCCTGTGTGTGACGGTTTGTGGTCTGGCAGTTGTACTCAGTCTTGTGTGTGTGTTTTTGCCTATGTGTACTTTGGAGTACATTTTGCATTTTGTGTCCGTACAAATATGTAAACGGCAGGCACAGGTGATTTGGCGTATTAGGCCCACTAGGATAGTGCCACGTACAGTATGTCTGCCACAGCTAATCCCCATAATCCTCTCTGTTTTCTCCCCTCCCACCCCCGGGATCGCACACTGAGCGCCAACGCGCGCGCTCACACATCGAGGCTGCCGGATTTGCGGACTTTTCCTCCGTTTCTGTTTATTTTCCATAAGGGTACGATTAACAAGAGCCTCTCTGGCCTCCGCCGTTATCGGACTCCCAGCTCCGGGCTTTTCTCCTTTCTTCATCGAGTACTTCCTGCTCCTGCGCCCACACAAAGACGCATTCAACGTTTGTTTTTAAGCCTGGGTGTGTCCCCCCCACTCCCAGCTCACTCTGTGTGTGTCCCCCCCCGTCCCCCCCCAGCTCACACTGTGTGTGTGTCCCCCCTCCGCCAGCTCACTGTGTGTGTGTGTGTGTGTGTGTGTGTGTGTGTGTGTGTGTGTGTGTGTGTGTGTGTGTGTGTGTGTGTGTGTGTGTGCGCGCGCGTGTGCGTGCGTGCGCGCGCGTGTGCGTGCGTGCGCGCGCGCGTGTGCGTGCGTGCGCGGGCGTGCCCAGAGATCAACAGATATTCTAACGCCCCCATGGACCGTAGCTGAGCTGCGTTCTAAAGTCCACAGTCTCTCTCTCATGGCCTTTTTTTTAAAATGTAGAAGTGTTTTATAACCCCTCAACCACCTTTGACTTTGACCCTCGTGCGAGTTTGTGTTTGTGTTTGTGTGCGTTGCTCGGGCCAGTACGCCGCGGCAATGAGCTGATTCATCAAATGAATCAAGTCTTGATTCTATCATCGATTGATCGTTTAAGGTAATTAATCAAGTGCAACGAGCAAACCCTCGCTGCTCAATGCTGCGGTGAAATTCAAATATTCCGTTGATTATAAAATGTACAGTCGCATTTTTCTTGGCTTGGTTTGTCGGACACGGCGAGCACATTTAAGACTCTGCTTGATGTGATGGCATTTGCTATTAAAAATGACATTTTTAAAGACCAATGATTCATCAGTAGTCATTAGTAGAGCAATAACAACGTTATTATAGTGTCAACAATGATTATACTCGTTAGTGACAGGTCCAGGTGTGTTGTGGTGCCAGTGCTTCTGTGAGTTCAGTCTGACGACAGCGATAAAGCCACCGACTTTCTGTCCAGGAGCTGTTTGTCTTGGAAGTGGAAACGCCGCATTGGGGACTTGACATTTGGAGTATGGAAGGCGTAGCCTGGACCTAGCTTGGCTCTTTAATCCAATCTTGGCGCCCCCCCCCCCCCCCCTTCCCGGTGTGAAGATCCACGACGGGCCTGTTATCCAAAATCCATGTCTGATGACATTTGATCAATTCGATTTTTAATGGCCTGTCGGTGAGTAGCCCACAGACATGTTGTCAAGTTGCGTTGCGAAATCGATGAATCTCATCTGACTGGTGTGTAGGGCCCGGGGTTCGGAGTCATCGTTTATTCATTTAGCAGAATCATCGGCCAGTCGTTGTTCTCATTCTAATGGGCCGTAATGAATCGCGTGTGAAATGCCACGAGCTTCGCGGGAATGTTTGAGTGCCGCGCTCAACCGTGTGAATTGTTGAAGTAGTGTTCGGTTCTGCCGTGCGAAGGGTTTTGTGGAGGGCTTGATAATTATTATTTGTTTTTTGAAAGTGTTTTCTCTGCGAGTTCTTAGCGTTGAGCCGTAACTCTGAATGTCAACACATTTCTGAGACGTTTTCTCCTACAAGGAAGGCCCGGTGAACCACCGTTTGGCGGGCTAATACCTACGCTGTCCGTGTTGACGACCCTCCGTTAAGTTCACGGATTTTTACGTCTTTATCTTGAATAGAGTTCTATAATAACCGTGTCTTACCACTTTTGCCTGTATAGACTGTATTGGACTTGATACAACGGAAAAATACCAGTAAAATATGTTTTACATACTTTATTCATCCCTTTGGGGGATTTCAGGTATCCAGTAGCAACCCACAGTACAGTTGACAAACAACAAAATAGACAAACAGTAAAAGCAACCAGACAAGTCAATGAAAGTCAATAAAATTCAATAGAACGTGAGCAATATTGCACATATTTAAAATCCCATATAAAAAAAGAGTCGGAGGTGGATACAAACAAACAAATAAATAAATATAGTAATCCCCTCATAAAGCACACCTCTAACTTCTGAGGACTTCCAGAGCGTT
>OLKM01000226.1:401004-402560 GCA_900291075.1 Melanogrammus aeglefinus
TGCTGCAGCTGTCAGCAAACGGCGGAAAACACAAATAAACAACAAATAAACAACAAAGTCGAAAACAAATTTGGAATGAGAAATAAAGACTCATTTCAGGTTGGTTCTCCAGTGTGGCCATTTGGGACACGCACACACACGCACTGGAATGTAAAGGCAACCACTCACTCACTCACTCACTCACTCACTCACTCACTCACTCACTCACTCACTCACTCACTCACATACATACACAGGAACACACACAACACACACACACCACACACACACACACACACACACACAGGAACACACACTTGAACACACACACACACCGGTGTGCACACTGGTCCGCGGTCGGGAGCGGGAAGGGGAGAGGTGCGAGGTGGGATATCCGTTGCGCTGCTGACTGGGTCGGAAACCGTAGCCTAGTAACGGGCCCCGGGACACCTGGAGGTCACCCCCCCCGGTCATGGTGGGGTCCTCTCTCTGGGCCTCACACTGAGCCGTGACCCCGGCCTCCTCGAGACCCCCCCGCCCAACCTCCCAGCGGCCGCAGACAGCCCACCGGGCCAACCGTTGGTCATCTGAAACGTTTGGGGAGACCCCGGACGAGTTCAGACACAAACCTGTTGGGCGTGTTCAGCTGTGTTCGAAGCTTCTAGAACCGCGTGGTGTCCGGTCCGGTTCAACATGCAAAGTCTGAGAGCGTTTAGCGGTCTGAGGACAGGAGCCATCGGGTACACTGATTGGTTGGAGCGCACAACCAGCGAATCAGCTTTTCTGACCGAACTGGTCCAGACGAGTGGTCGGATGAAGGCAGTTGGCCGTTGGCTTGAGTCTGGGCGTCATGGGGGCCTCTTTAGGTTCGAGAGCTTGCTTGACCTCGGCGGCCATCTTTAATGCGACGTAGGGGGGCCTATGTGTGAGATGGCCGACATTCACTCTTGGGTCCGGTTTGTTCTGGAGCCAGTGGATGTTGTGGATGTTGGTTGCGGCCGGATTGAGCTCGGTCTGAAATTGTGAAAGTGTGAGCGCATGTTTTAACATGAGCCACTCGTGGGCCGGTTAGATGAAATGGGTTCCATCTGTCCTGCAGTGCTTGACAGCCAGTGCACGCGCACGCATACACAGCAACACACACACGTTCTCAAAGATACAAGCGCTTTTACACGGACACAAAAAAAACACACGCACTCACAACCAGACACTCACACACACACACGGCTTGCACACACTCTCTCAGACACACACGCTCTCTCACAGACACAATCACACGCTCACATGCTCTCTCAAAACACACACACAGGCCTTTACAGATAGTCACATGCTCACTTGCACACACGCACTCTCAGACACACTCACAAGTGCTCTCACTGACACGCACACACACACACACACTCACAAGTGCTCTCACTGACACGCACACACACACACACACACACACACACCTTTGTGTTATCGGCTGTATAGTCCGTGGGTGTGCAGGACTGGCTCTGAGTGGGATGAGAGGGGAACGCTGGGAGAGGAGGCAGGATTAAACGGAGGACGCGCGGCGAGATGGAGAGATGAGGAGG
>OLKM01000226.1:404876-427165 GCA_900291075.1 Melanogrammus aeglefinus
CTCCCCTCCTCTCCCCTCCCTCACCTCCCTCCCCTCTCCTTCTCCCCCTCTCACCTCCACCTCAGTCCTCTCCCTCCCTCCCCTCCATCTACTCCCCTCCCTCATCTTCCTCCCCTCTCCTTCCTCGCCCTCCCTCTCTTCTCCTCCTCCCTCCCTCCCATCTCCTTCTCCTCCCTCCCCTATACTCTCCCCTAACTCCCCTCCTCTCCCCCCCTCTCCTCACCCCTAACCTCCCCTCTCCCCCCCCCTCCCCTCTCCCCTCCCTCCCTCTCTCTCTCTCCCTCCCTCCCTCTCCTCTCCCCTCCCTCCTTCTCTCTCCCTCCCCCCTCTCTTCTCCCCTCCCTCCCTCCCTTCTCCCCCCCCTCTTCTTCCCCTCCCCCCCCTCTCCCCTTCCTTCCCTCTCTTTCCCCTCCCTCACCTTCCTCCCCTCTCCTCTCCCCTCCCCTCCGTCTGCCCTCTTCTCTCCCCGTCCCCTCCTCTCCCCTCCCCTCTCCCTCTCCCCTCCCTCCCCCCGGGGCCTCCAACACTCACCACCTTCATCTTCCTCTGTGGAGCTCTGCAATTTATTTGTTCCTTCCAAAAAATATGGCAACTCTTCTGGGACGGCTCAGTGTCCCTCTGGCTCTCTCCCCTCTCCCCTCTCTCCCCTCTCTCTCCCTCCCTCCCTTTGTCTGCTTGTCTCCTCCAGAGAGATGAGTTGGGTTTAATCGCCTGCACTTGCGAAACTGCTGTTGTACTTTTTCTGTCGCCCTCACTCCGTCTCTCTTGTCTCTGTCTCCTTCTCTCACTCTCGCTCTCGCTCTCGCTCTCTCTCTCTCTCTCTCTCTCTCTCTCTCGCTCTCTCTTGCTCTCTTTAGTCATTCACAGCGTCACACTTGAATTAGTGTCAGCGCTCGCTCTGTGAGCCTTAATGACGATTCGGCTGCAATTAAAGACGTTTTAAAACCCATCTCGCTGTCTCCCTGCCACCTCTCTGTCCCTAGTGGTCTCTGTCATATAGTACACAGGAGGGGGGGGGGTGTTAGACCTGGGGTTGTTCGAGTTTATCCGAGATGTGTTGCAGTGAAGGGCAAAGCAAACCATATTCACCATTATTCAAATCGATTCTTCTATGTTTTCATTAATTTGAATCCCTCTGTCTCTGTCTCTCGCTCTCTCTCTCACCCTCTGTCTGTCTCTCTCACCCTCTGTCTCTGTCTCTCTCTGTCTCTTGTCTCTCTCTCTCTCTCTGTCTCTGTCTCTGTCTCTGTCTCTCTCTCTCTCTGTCTCTCTCTCTCTCTGTCTCTCTCTCTCTCTCTCTCTCTCTCTCTCTCTCTCTCTCTCTCTCTCTCTCTCTCTCTTCTCTCTCTCTCTCTCTCTCTCTCTCTCTCTCTCTCTCTCTCTCTCTCTCTCTTCCCCCCCACCTCCACAGACATGGAGCGCTGCCACCGGTGGGCACGGCGCTGCCTCTTGGTCTCCATGGCGACGCTCTGCCTCGTCAGCCTCCCCCCGGGGTGCTCCTCCTCCTCCTCTAACCCCGCCCCGGCCCCGCCCGGCGACGCCCCCGCGGCGGAGTTCACCTCGGCCACGCTGATCAACAACGTGGTGCGGGACCCGCGCACGGGCCACCTCTACGCCGGCGCCGTCAACGCCATCCACCAGCTGGACGCCGCCCTGCGGCCGCAGTCGCGCGCCGACACGGGCCCGCGCCGCGACAACCGTCTCTGCACGCCGCCGGTGACGTCGGCGTGCGGCGAGGCGCGGGACACGGACAACCACAACAAGCTGCTGCTGGTGCACGCCGCCGGCGACACGCTGGTGGAGTGCGGCTCGGTGTTCCGGGGCATCTGCTCGCTGCGCAACCTGAGCCGCGTGGAGCACCTGCTGTACTTCAGCGACACCAACGGCGAGAAGTCGTACGTGGCGAGTGCCGAGGAGTCGGTGTCGGTGGTGGGCATCATGTCCTTCTACAACACCAGCGACAGCAACTTCAGCGTCTTCCTGGTGGGTGTGGGGGGGGGGGGGTTCTGTGGGGTTTAGGGGGGTTTACTCGTGGAGGGGAGAGTGTGTGTGTGTGTGTGTGGGTGTGAGTGTGTGTGTGGGGGTGTGTGGGATGTGTGTGTGGTGTTGGATGTGGTGTGTGTGCGTGATGGTGGCATCTTAAACGTCGACTTCAAAACATAGTCGTTTACCGTTCAAGTCGAATCCCAAAAACAAGTCGGCACTCGGTCGGCATCAGCACACCGCGTTCTGCGTACCTTAACCTCTTCGCCCCGCCCCCCTCTTTGCTCCACCCCCTCTTTGCTCCGCCCCCTCTTCGGCCCCGCCTCCGCCCAGGTGGGGAAGGGCTACGGCAGCCACGACAGCACCAAGCTCATCTCCACCCGGATCCTGAAGGCCCACGGTGACTGGGTGGTGTTCGACAGCATCATCGAGGCGTCCTCGGTGCAGGCCAGCTCCTTCGTGCTGCGCTACCTGCACAACTTCCGCTTCGTCTTCAAGGACGGCATCTACGTCTACTTCCTGTTCTCGCGCACGCTGGGCGTGCAGGAGAACAAGAACTTCACCTTCCTGGCGCGCATGTGCGAGAATGACCACAGCTACTACTCCTACACGGAGCTACAGCTCAACTGCAGCCAGGCCAACACCTTCAACAAAGTGCAGGTGGGGGACAGGGACAGGGCCGTGGCCAGGGTCTCTCTCTCTTTCTCTGTCTCTGTCTCTGTCTCTGTCTCTGTCTCTCTCTGTCTCTGTCTCTCTCTCTCTCTCTCTCTGTCTCTGTCTCTCTGTCTCTGTCTCTGTCTGTCTCTCTGTCTCTCTGTCTGTCTCTCTCTGTCTGTCTCTCTCTCTCTCTCTCTCTCGCTCTCTCTCTCTCTCTCTCTCTCTCTCGCTCTCTCTCTCTCTCTCTAGCTCTCTCGCTCTCTCTTTAGCTCTCTCGCTCTCTCTTTGCTCTCTCTCTCTCTCTCTCGCTCTCTCTCTCTCTCTCTGCTCTCTCTCTCCCTCTGTCTCTCCCTCTGGCTCTCTCTCCCTCTCATATTATCATTCTCTCTCTTTATCATTATCTCGCTCGTTCTATCATTCTCTCTCTCTCTCTCTCTCTCGTTCTATCATTCTCTCTCTCGTTCTATCATTCTCTTGCTCGTTCTATCATTCTCTCTCTCTCGCTCTCTCCCTCACAAATGTCACACACGTCAGACACAAATGAACCAGCCTCAACTGAATTAACTTTATTTTTTTATTTTTCTTTATTTACTCATCTTAGAGGAGTTGATTTGGTATTCAGTTGTATTTAGGTTCGATATTTTTATTTATCTCTACAAAGAATAAGGACCTCATAGCTGGCTACGCGAGGTGGGGGACCCCCCCCCCGCGGTAAGCCTGGGGGTATGGGTGGTGCTTAGGGGGGGACGCTTTGATCCAAAGCATTTCTCTACGCCGCCTTTAGCAGCACGCGGTCTCAGCATGGGGGTGATCCCCTTCAGACTGGCGGCGTTTAATGCCTTGCTCATAAGTTTAGACGGGAGAACGAGAAGAAGAATGAGATTTTCAGTTAAAGGGTGCTTTCATGTTGCTACCCCCTTGCCAAGGAAATGTTCTCCAGTCCGTTCAATTAATTCCGGTTAATTACCGCACAGCCTCTCTGTGCCTTTCATCTCATTTCAGGGTGTTTTTTTTGTTGTGTTTCAATCGTTTAATTACCAAGTGTTTACTTCACGTTTCCCCACCGTGGTGCTTATTGAATCTGTGCTCAACTCGCTGTCCTGACGATCACCTGTTATTCGACCTCCCACCACCAGGCGGCGTATGTCTCCGCTCCCGGGGAGGTTCTGGCCAAGAACATGACGGATTCGGCCCGCTATGGGCCCGTCTCCGCCACGGACCAGGTTCTGTTCATCACCTTCAGCTCTGACGAGGACTCGTCCAGATCCGCCTTGTGTACGTATTGAACCGGAACCAGACGGGTTTTAAATGCAAACACACACCCCCGACGTTCCAATGTCTCTAGTCCAACGCTGATTGGACGAGCTCAAATATACAGTTTTCCAAAACCCACGTTTACATGTCGTCCCCGAGCATGAGCCAGAGAAAAAATACAATAAAATAAAAAAGAAGAAGAATGAGAATATGTATTCAGTAAAAGCTAGGCCTTATATCCGAGCGGCCTCAAAACAAATAACATTAATAGACACTGAGCCTGCGAAATCCCTACCGACGCGTCGTTTGAGCAGCCATTATTGTCAAACAAACGCTGATGTAAACGGGCCCAACAAGTCTAGACTTCAGAACCAAACATGGATCAGAGTTAATCAGCTAATACATTTCAGACTTAAGGAAAACAACTCAATGGGCCATGGGTTTGCTGTGTTTAATAAAAACACGACCAAAGTCTTGCGTGTTGGGAGTGAAGTGGCGGATCTGAGGCACTCGGGTCTCAAGCGATGTTGCGTGAATGAATGGTTGTTGGCTTCTGTACTGTGCCTTCAGAGGGACAAACTATAGCCTGAAGTATCAAGCACTTGTAAGAATACATTAGAGTGCAGCGCCGACATGGAGACCAGACATTTTTTCGCTCGCAATCTCACTTTCAGTTCTGGGAACTTTTGCGACCCCAAAATCTTGCGTCACGTTGCAATCAGCCTCTGCCTGCGTATCCTATCCACGGCTCAGTGGTTGTTTGCTTGCGTATTGCATTCTCGCCGGTCTGTGTATGCGGGTCCCTTTTTGAAACCTGATTATGCGTGTCAGGGGACTCCTAGACTTCTCCCACCCATCGGTTCGATCCATTAAAATATCATACAAACCTAAATACTTAAGAAACCTTTTAATGAAGTAAGCATTCAAACAGGACCTTTCAAAAAATAATTAGATTCTAACCGAACAACATAAAAACAATGCAAATATATTCAGTATTTTTATGTTGCCAGAATAAACTCACAATTTCCACTCCGGCTTAGAGCAGTACTATTCGTTTTGTATCCGACAATCGCAAGCCACTGCCGATAGATGAACTACACAAAAGTCTCTACAATGAGACACAAATAGGCCGATAGATGAACTTCTACGCGCTAGTTTCTACAGTGAGCCACCTATAGGCCAATATATGAACTACACTTCCGTCTCTACAATGAACCACCTATAGGCTGACATGCTAGTCTCTGCAACAAGCCACCGGCTGATAGATGAACGACACGTTAGTTGCTCGTGCACGGGCTTCATTTACAAAATGTCTTCAGCGGCCCAGTCAACATGGCTGCCGCGGGGTTTAAGCACTGATGCAGCCCAGTGAGTTTTTGCTCTTGTGTGCGGTGTACTCATCGGGGTCTTGGGTTTCAGGCATGTACCCTCTGCCCACCATCAACAAGTGGCTGCGGGACATCATCCAGGCGTGCTACAGCGAGAAGGGCCTCATCAACAACAAGCAGGCCGTCTACTACCCCTACACCTCCAAGACAGAGGAGCTCTGCACCAAAAACGACCAGGTAGGTGGGAGGGGGGGAGGAGGAGAGTGGGGGGTGGGGGAGGGGGGAGAGGGGGGAGAGGGGGGGGAGGGAGGCGGGAGGAGGAGGAGGAGAGAGGATAGGTAGGAGAAGGGGGAAGAGGATGAGAGAGTGAGGGAGGAGAGAGGGAGAGAGAGTGAGGGAGGAGGGGGTGAGAGAGAGAGGGGGGGGGGAGGGAGAAGGAGAGGGGGGAGAGGGAGGGAGGGCGGGGGGGAGGAAGGAGGAGAGAGGGATAGGTAGGAAGAAGGGGGAAAGAGGATGAGAGAGTGAGGGGGAGGAAGAGAGGGAGAGAGAGTGAGGGGGAGGAAGGGGGAGAGAGAGAGAGGGGGGGGAGGGAGAAGGAGAGGAGGGAGGAGGAGTAGAGGGGGAGAGAGAGAGGCTGTTTTTGATGACATGAAAAGAAAATCATACCATTAGGGACACACTTGTATGAGACGAAATAAACAACCTGTTTATGAGAGAAAGAGACGCAGAACTGAACATTTGAAGTCGTGATGTGAAACACATGATGAAGTTAAGGACTGATTTTCGTTTGACTGATTTTCGGATTATGACAAAAAACATTGACTCAAACGAGAGGCACCACACACACACACACACACACACACACACACACACACACACACACACACACACACACACACACACACACACACACACACACACACACACACACACACACACACACACACACACACAAGGTCGAAAAAATAAGCGTGTGATCAGCTATTCATGCCGGTCTTTGTCAAGGACGAATACGTCCGTTTGCGATTCGGTTTCAGGCTTCGGAGCCGTCCGGCAGCATTCCTTGTGTCAGAGCTGAGGACATTCCTGCGTTGTGTAATCCTGTACGCATGTCTCCCTATGTTTGACATCGTTAAAGCTGTCCAGCTTTTGTTTGACGGCCCCATTAACAGCCACAGTACCCGGCACACGCTTCAGACAGGCTTACGCTGTCACCACAGGAGTATACCAGCTTTAGTCTGACATTATAAGGGAAATAACTCCAGAATCACGAGAGAGAGAGAGAGAGAGAGAGAGAGAGAAGAGAGAGGGAGAGAGAGAGAGAGAGAGAGAGAGAGGGAGAGAGGGGGAGAAAGAGAGAGGGGGGGAGAGGGGGAGAAAGAGAGAAAGAGGGAGCGAGGGAGACAGCGAGAGCCAGTCAATTGAGGGAAAGTGGTTCAACTAGTGTTAAGGGCATCATCAGAATTTGTTGGATTATATCAAAAACACTACAAACGAGATGCATAACATGCCCACTCAAAGAGATAGGAGGTTGACAAATAAGCGTGCAGTTTGGGGGAAATGACTCTAGAATCACCGGAAAGTGTCAAACACTGAGTTGCGTTCAGATCTGACCAGAGTCCACCATTTTGTATGCCCCCCCCCCCCCCGACAGAAAGACCGAGCGGACCGCTTCAAGTGCGGAGAGGAGTTCCTTCCGTCCCCGCTGGCGAGCACGCCGGAGTTCGCCCTGATGACTGAGCCCACCCTGGTCCGCAAGGGTCACGTGACGGCGGTGGCCGTCGCCGTGGAGATGGAGCACGCCGTGGCGTTCCTCGGCACCGCCACCGGGGAGGTGAGCGCTCAGACATCCCGGTTTTCGAGAACCCACGTTTGCATTTGTCTGTTCGGCTGCACGGATGTGACGTTACATTAGCTTGAAATGTGTTACATTAAGTGTTACATTAGCTTGACATGTGTTACATTAAGTGTTACATTAACGTTACATTAGCTTGAAATGTGTTACATTAAGTGTTACGTTCACCTTACATTAGCGGTATGTAAGCATTACATTAGCTTTACAACAGCGTTACATAAGCTTTACATTCGCATTCCATTCGCATTCAATTAGCTTTGCATTAGTGCTTCATTAACATTACGGTACATTAACGGGCTACAGCTACATTTATGCTAAAGAATTGGCTTTGGTAGAGCATCTTCTGTCCAAAATGTTATTTTATAGTATTGCTTTCATATTGGAGCCACTACAAAATTAAAAGACCTGCATGCCTTAAAGGGCTGCAGGGGAAACACAAATAATGTAATCGGTTTTAAATTTTAAAATTGAATTGAGTATTTAGAAGAGATTATATTATTTGAGTTTCTCCTCAAATGTTCTAAATGTTAAATTAAATTCTCTTCTAGACACGACAGCAGTGCAGTAATGAAAGTCGTTTGATAGTGTTCCTAAAAACGACCAATGGCGCTTTGCTAACTTTGTTCTGTTGCTCTCTTGTAAAAATGTCCTTTCGCCGTCTGGTAAGCTAGTCGCTAGGCTAACCAACTGTGTGTGTGTGTGTGTGTGTGTGTGTGTGTGTGTGTGTGTGTGTGTGTGTGTGTGTGTGTGTGTGTGTGTGTGTGTGTGTGTGTGTGTGTGTGTGTGTGTGTGTGTGTGTGTCTAGGTGCTGAAGGTGCACCTGTCGGCCCACCCAGAGGTGTACGGCCGGACGGCGGGCGAGGTCACGGGGGACAAGGTCAACAAGAACCTGCTGTTCGACCGACACCTGCAGCACCTGTACATCACCACCGAGACCAAGGTCTGCCCCCGCGCCTCTGATTGGCTCGCTCCTAATTGGTTTTGACCCGGCCAATGATTGGTCCAGCCATGGCCTCCTTCTCCATTAAGAAAAAATCAGTTACTGTCTGTCTCACTCTCTGTCTCTCTGTCTGTGTCTGTCTGTCTGTCTGTCTGTCTGTCTGTCTGTCTGTCTGTCTGTCTGTCTGTCTGTCTGTCTGTCTGTCTGTCTGTCTGTCTGTCTGTCTCATACCCTCTGTCTGTCTTTCTGGATCTTTTTTCTGTGAGAGAGAAAGACAGACAGAACAAACATGCAGAGTGTGTTTCTGTCTCACTCCGTGTGTCTGTTCCTCTCTGTCTGTCTGTCTCTGTCTGTCTGTCTGTCTGTTCCTCTCTGTCTGTTCTCTGTCGGTCTGTCTGTCTGTCTGTCTCTCTGCCTGTTCCTCTGTCTCTCCGTCTCTCCGTCTGTCTGTCTGTCTCTCTGTCTGTTCCTCTTTGTCAGTCTGTCTCTCTGTCTGTTCCTCTCTGTTGGTCTGTCTCTCTGTCTGTCTGTCTCTCTGTTTGTTCCTCTCTGTCTGTCTCTCTGTCCGTCTCTTTCATCTGGTTCTCTTTCAGTGTTGCCTTTTGTCTCATTCATTCATTCATCTAATCGTTCATTCTCACTGTTTCCATAACTCCTTCCTGCCCTCTTCATGTTCCTTGCTCCCCTCTCCTCTCGCCTTCTTCATGTCTCTTCCATCTCTTGGTGTGTGTGTCCTCCCCCCGCTGAACCCAGCATATATTGGTTAATGTTTGTGCGTGCGTGTGCGTGCGTGTGCGTGCGTGTGCGTGCGCCTCGTCCTCCATTGATTTTACTCGCAGCCCCAAGCTTTTTATATTCCCTACAGAGCTTCGTCATACTTATTTATTCATTAGTCTCCTTGTCTCTCAGTGTCTTAATCTTTGCTTTGCTGTGTTGCTCCCTCCCCCTCCCTCCTCCTCCTCCCCCAATCCCTCCCCTTTCTGTCTCTGGATCCCCCCACCCACCCCCCACCCACCGCAGCGGTGGGTAGAAATGGATGTTATTGATCGAGAAATGAACTAATTAGAATGTGCTCGGCGAGGGCAGTTTGACTCTGATCAAGTCAACGCCCGGCAGCCCACGCGAATAAAAGGCGTTCCACGCCTTGTGCGTGTGTGTGTGGGTGTGGTGTGCGCGTGTGTGTTGTGCGCTTTGGCAGAGACGACGGACCTTCACCGACACACATAAATCACGCAAGCACGAGTCTTTCGCCGTATCAAAGCAAACAACTGTAACAATAAGCGCCAGAGAAAACCCCCACCGACAATGCCATCAAATTCAATTGTGTATCGATCACACCCCGCCAATTGATAAAGCCGATGTAAACAAAGCAAGTGACGATTAGCAGCAATCAAGAGCCTCTCTCTCTCCTCTCTCTCTCTCTCTCCCTCCCTCTCCTCTCTCTCTCTCTCTCTCTCTCTCTCTCTCTCTCTCTCTCTCTCTCTCTCTCTCTCTCTCTCTCTCTCTCTCTCTCTCTCTCTCTCTCTCTCTCTCTCTCTCTCTCTCTCTCTATCTCCTCCCCTCTCCCTTCCCCCTCATCAGGGGGAATGAACCATGACAGGCGGGGGGCAGCGGTATTTGAATATAAAAAAAGTTAGTTAATTAGAAGCGCGCCCGCCGCCCATAAATCAGTCTCTCCCGCAGAACGCCAAGACCCTCACCGCGCTGCTCCCGTCTGTCGCCCCACAAAGATCACCAATGGCGTTGCAGACTGCCACCTGAAGACGACATGCCACTCCTGCGTTTCTCCATGACGACCCTACTGCGGCTGTGTTGCTCAAGTCAGGTTGAGTTTAGCCGTTTGAATCCCCAACATGTCCGAGGGAGAAGTGTGGCGTTACGTGTGGTTGTATGTTCCACCCGTATTCAACTGGGTAAACCGTATTAACCAATGTAAGGTTAATAATCGCCTTTGCCCTTTTGAGCAAGGCCTCAACAGTAGACTCCTAGTGGGTCTAGCGCTGCACTGCGCCTGTGGCTGCCCTAGTGACCCGAGTGCAGCTAGCGATGGCTGAAGGCTGCTAGTAGCTCTTAAATACTGTGGTCACATTTCGTCGGGCTGTTCTTGTGAACCTGCATTGACCGATAATGCTCACGATTCCTCTCGAGTATTATCGGTATCCTCACCAGCACACGTCTTTTGAAAATGACCCTAAATAATGTATGTGCTCTGAAATGGGTTATGAACATGAAATGTGAAACCTTGAGGACTAAACAAGGTGCTGCAGGTATTTACAAGCTTGAGCTTCCCCGATGATTTAGTCATTCCTCTGGAAGAAATGCCAAACTCCTATTTACTTATTTCGCATTCAGTTAGTTGCGTTAAAGTGGAATTCTTTAACACCAATATCAAAACGACAACATTGGTTAGGAACAATTTCTTCATAGCCTTTTGCCAGCGAAGTTCTTGCAGGTAAGAGCAAGCCAGCGTTTGAGCAAGCTAGGGTTTGTTCAAGCTAGAGTTTGAGAAAGCTAGGGTTTGAGCAAGCCAGGGTTTGTTCAAGCCAGGGTTTGTCAAGCCAGGGTTTGTCAAGCCAGGGTTTGTCAAGCCAGGGTTTGTCAAGCTAGGGTTTGAGCAAGCCAGGGTTTGTTCAAGCCAGGGTTTGTCAAGCCAGGATTTGTCAAGCTAGGGTTTGAGCGGCGGGAGTGTGTGCGGTCTCAATAACACACTTTCTCCCCTTGTTCATGGCGGTGTACACACTCAGCCACGGAGAGTACATCAACAGCACGCGTTCTCCCAGCATGCTTCACAGTCCGTGCTCCCACAGACTGATTGGTCAGTTCCCCACAGGTGCACCAGGAAGCTGCAGTGCGAGCGCTCGGAGGAGGACAACACCTGGCTGTGGTCGCCCGACCAACGCTGCGTCCAGATCGAGTCCTTCAACCCAACCAGCATCAGCTGCAAGAAGACCGACCAGGTGAGTGTGCATCTGTTTGTGTCGTTGTGTGCTTGTCTTGTGTGTGTGTGTGTGTGTGTGTGTGTGTGCTGTGTGTGCTTGTCCCTGTTTGTGTGTGTGTATGTGTGTGCGCACCTCTCCGTGTGTGTGTGTATGTGTGTATATTCATGCGTGGGCATCGATTTTGTTTCATGGAATATCTTTTGCATTTTTTGAGCAAAGCCCAGCAAATGCAGAGTTCATTTGAATAATCTTTATTGATTTCTTTGCGTTTTTGTATGTTTTTCAATCGTGCGCTTCACTGTCTGTTTCCCATGACGGCGGGGGAGAGAGAGAGGGAGGGAGGGAGGGGGGGGACAGGGTAGGGTAACCACACAGGCTTTTGGCCTCCCTGAAGTAGGTCACCCTCCAGCTGAACAGCTCTGTGTAACATCTCACGGCGTTGCATAACAGAGGACAGAACGTACCTCTGTGTTCGGTATGGAGCAACACCGCGATGCACTGGGTGAACTGCTGAATGGGGGGGGGCGGTTGGTTCGAGGTTTCCAGCAGCGTCGGGAACTCGCGGACCCTCAGAGCACACCGGTAGCGGTGGTCCGACCACCTTTTGGCCTTTTTGTTGACTTGAGGGTTGTTTTTGTGCAAGACCTCCCGTTGAAAAGCTGTGCTGATCAGCTCTACAAACAGGAGACCTTCAGCCAGACGAGAATCTGCCCCGGGAAAATCAGTTAGAGTTTTAAACCAATGGGATCGTGTCTACTGCTAGCTGATGTTTACCAGTAGGAGGAATGACCTTGCGGTTGGGAGGTTGTTGTTCTTGGCTGTGCTCGCTGCTAAGAGGTCATCCGATAGGTCATGAGCCATCGTCTCATCTGTGGAAGTTCTGTGAAAAAAATATTTTTTTCTTATTTTTGGTTTTGTGTGTCACGGCCCAAAGGTTATCTATTTTCCGAATGCCACGATTTCTATGCAGCTTTTAATGTCTGCCGTTTGATTCAAATCATTTTTCGGTTTAATATTGGACTGCTTGTTCAAATATTGAGGGAAAAAAAGACCAAAGTCTGTATATTGAATTCTGCCACTGAGCTCTGTGCGCCAGAGTTTAAATAACAACTCTGCTCAACATAAACACACACGCATGCACATATATACAAACACACACACACACACACACACACACACACACACACACACACACACACACACACACACACACACACACACACACACACACACACACTGCCTTCATTCATACCCATTGTAACACCTGTGTGATTTTCCGAAGATGCAATTTTTTATCGGATCTCCTTCTCTCTCTTCTCCTTGTTCTTGATTTTTTTCTGTCCGTCTCTCTCTCTCTCTCTCTCTCTCTCTCTCTCTCTGTCTGTCTGTCTGTCTGTCTGTCTGTCTGTCTGTCTGTCTGTCTGTCTGTCTGTCTGTCTGTCTGTCTGTCTGTCTGTCTGTCTGTCTGTCTGTCTGTCTGTCTGTCTGTCTGTCTGTCTGTCTGTCTGTCTTCTGTCTTCGTCTGTCGTCGTCTGTCTGTCTGTCTGTCTGTCGCGTCTGTCTGTACTGTCGTCTGTCTGTCTTTCTGCTCTCTCTGTCTGTCTGTCTGTCTGTCTGTCTCTCTGTCTGTCTGTCTCGTCTGTCTGCTGTCTGTCTGTCTGTCTGTCTGTCTGTCTGTCTGTCTGTCTGTCTGTCTGTCTGTCTGTCTGTCTGTCTGTCTGTCTGTCTGTCTGTCTGTCTGTCTGTCTGTCTGTCTGTCTGTCTGTCTGTCTGTCTTTTGCCTCTCTCTTTCTGACTACCATCCTAACTTTGCTTAACTGCTTTTAAAATCCCAAAGAATGAAAACAAGCTCCGACCTCTTGATTCGGTTAAAATGTGCCTATTAATATCGTACACTACCTCCACGCACCCTGGCACGGTAAACGTTCTTATTAATAACACCCAGTTCCTTAGCGGCCCCCTGGGGAACAATGCATGACAAACGACAAATAATGATTAGGCACAACATCACTCATAGAAAATAAGCCCCCCAGAATGCATTGCACCTTCCTATTTTTATGACGATTAACATTTGCGTCGCATTTCAGATTAACATCTAAAAAGAACTTTCTAGAGACTCGTACCGAGGCAAGAAGAAAACAACACAAGAAAGAAATATAAATACATGAGGAGTACACAACTCATTTGGTAGCAATGTACGTGCATGCTAAGCCATCATACTAGATATCTGTTAGGGTTGGGGATAATATAGGCCGGTACTATGATAAAATGCTCGGCTAACATGCTAGGCTAACTTGCTAAGCTAACAGGCTAAACTTAATAGATATCTGTGAGGGTGGGGGATAATATAGGCTGATGCTATGATTAAAATGCTAGGCTAACATGCTAAGCTAACTGGCAACGCTAATAGGCTAACATACTAACATACTAGGGACTCAACTGTGTTTTATACTATGGTCAACTGTGCGTGTGTGTGTGTGTGTGTGTCTGTGTGTGTTTGTATGTGTGTGTGACACTACTACGTGATTGGTGTAAGGCGCCGTAACTAACTGGTGGTGTTCCCTCCCTGACCAGGTGGAGATCAGCGTGCCCGCGCTGCCCCGGCTGGGTGCCTCGGACAAGCTGCACTGCGTGTTCGGAGAGGTGCAGAGCCAGGCGGTGATGGCGGGCAGCCTGGTCACGTGCTCCCTGCCCGAGCCCGACCAGGTCCCGGCCCCGCCCCCCCGCCAGGGTAGGTGGTCTGCCATGTCCGCGCGCGGCGGAGCTAGACTGATGCTTTGTTGTCTCCCTTCTGATGGCTGTTAAGGTTAGGGATAAAGATAGACCCGGTTGCTAGGCTAACATGCTAAGCTCACAGCAGGCCTGTTGCTCACTGTCTATGCACACTGGCTATGCTAACTGGCTCCCGCTATTTTGGCTAACAATCTAGATGCCGGTCAAGGTTGGGGGTAGTGTAGGCCGCTGCGATGCTAACATGCTAGGCTAACAGACCAAAATCACATGCTAAGCTAAGAGGCTAACATAAAAATTATTCAACTGTATTTTATACTATGGTATTTTATACTAAGTGTGTGTGTTCAGACTACGTTTCGGTGCCGATGCGGGTGATGGTGAACGACACCATCGAGGTCACGTCGGGAGAGTATCACTTCTACGACTGCGCCGCCACCGTCAGCAAGAACCCCAACACACCGTAAGACCAACGAACGCAGGCCAGCGTACATGCCAGCATACGTATACACTCACACTGCTGTCTAGCAGCCACAGCACCAAATACACAACACACACAGTGCTGGCGTCTGCACATGCACGCACACAATTCAAACACTCCACTGACCGACTTAGCATTTTGCACACAGGCACGCACATACACACACGCACACAAACATGACACAAAGGAAAAAACACGCACACTCGTCACACAGACTCACACATCACTCAAAAACACACGCGCACACACACACACACACACACACACACACACACACACACACACACACACACACACACACACACACACACACACACACACACACACACACACACACACACACACAATCAGGCACTGGCGCAATCGCGCCCGGCTCCATCAGAAGATGCCGTCTCCTTCCTCTGACGGCTGCGTCTGGTTCCAGGTGCATCTCCTGTGTGACCAGCGAGTGGGGTTGCCAGTGGGACGCCCGGGAGTACAGCTGCAGTGACCGCGACGACGCCACGAGCGGCGCGCACATCGTCAAGCCGCAGCAGGTCTGTTCAATCTAAACAGTTTAAACCCGTTTAAATCTTCCTTCCCTGTTTTCCCTCTGTTTTGTTTTGCTCTCTATTCGGCACACTTATTGTGTGTTGTACGTCCTGGCACTTAATGAACGCACTGCACTTATAGTGTGTTGCACGTCCTGGCACTTAATGTAAACACTTATTGTGTGTTGTGCGTCCTGGCAGTTAATGTACACACTTATTGTGTGTTGTGCGTCCTGGCAGTTAATGTACACACTTATTGTATGTTGTCGTCCTGGCACTTAAAAACAGTACTTTGCATTTGGTAGTGTCTTATCCTAGCTGTCTCTGTTGTCTTCATGTAATGGGTTAACCTAGCGATTGTTCGTGCTTGGCACTTGGTTCTATGAACATCCTTACTGTACCCACAGCGATATAATGTTGTTTCTCTTTCTTCTAACAAATGTACTTATTGTAAGTCGCTTTGGATAAAAGCGTCTGCTAAACGCCCTAAACGTAAATGTAAATTGAGTGTTTGATGTTAAACCTCTTGTTCTCGTTTTAGCGAGAGAACGCAGACCAGTGCCGTGCAGGTTTGTTTGATTTGAGCCGACGGGATTCGACAGAGCAGGGGTACTGACTGTTCTGTGCTCTGTTTATGTTCCTGCCTCTGGTTCGGTTCCTGGTTCTGCAGTCGAACCAGTGCCCCCAGTTTGCCCTCCCGGAGCCCGCCCTGATCCCAGTGGGCCACCGCATCCCCATCAGCTTCCAGGGGAGCAACCTCGACATCTACGCGGTAGGAGGCGGGACTTCCTGTTTGTGTGGGCGCGACTTCCTGTGTGGGAATAGTGGATCCCAGTGGCCCCGGTCCAGCGGACCAACAGTTGGAGTTGTTAGTTCGTAACCCCAATGCCAAAGAAGGGAGGGGAGGGCTTTTACTTTGTTAACCTGGAGTCAGCCACTTCCTCTTAACAGGAATAAAATCCCAAGATTTAAAGAAGAACATAAAATGTGATTGTGATAAAGCTGTATTGTTATAGTTTGATGCTGCGCTGTAAAAATAAAAACAGTCATAAATGGTTAAGCACGGTTTAAGACTGAAGCAAACATCATTGTAAATCTCTCTCTCGTTCTCTCTCTCTCTCTCTCTCGTTCTCTCTCGTTCTCTCGTTCTCTCTCTCTCTCGTTCTCTCTCTCTCGTTCTCGTTCTCTCGCTCTCTCTCCCTCTCTCTCCCTCTCTCTCGTTCTCTCTCTCTCTCTCTCGTTCTCTCTCGTTCTCTCTCTCTCTCTCTCTCTCTCTCTCTCTCTCTCTCTCTCTCTCTCTCTCTCTCTCTCTCTCTTCTCTCGTTCTCTCTCTCTCTCTCTCTCTCTCTCTCTCTCTCTCTCTCTCTCTCTCTCTCTCTCTCTCTCTCTCTCGTTCTCTCTCTCTCTCTCTCTCTCGTCTCTCTCTCTCTCTCTCTCTCTCTCTCTCTCTCTCTCTCTCTCTCGTCTCTCTCTCTCTCTCGTTCTCTCTCTCTCGTTCTCTCTCTCTCGTTCTCTCTCTCTTCTCTCTCTCTTCTCTCTCTCTCTCTCTCTCTCTCTCTCTCTCTCTCTCTCTCTCTCTCTCTCTCTCGTTCTCTCTCTCTCTCTCGTTCTCTCTCTCTCTCTTCCCCTCCCCTCCCCCCCAGGGTCGCCGGTTCCACATCGGGACTGAGCTCATGAAGCAGACGGAGGAGGAGGTGACCCTGGACAGGGGGTCAAAGTTCAGCTTCAGGGGTTACGAGGTGGGTACTCAGGGACAGGATGCTCAACTTTCAGACGATACTGGGTTCAGTAAGCGGTATGAGGCGGCCATGTTTGTGGTCCCTGTGTGGTCCACAGCCCATATCATGCGTGTTTATCACCAGGTTGTGTGAAGGTGTGAAGGGTCTGGTATGCTATTAACAGGGGCCCTTGGTTCACCACAAGGGGCCCTTGGTTCACCACAAGGGGCCCTTGGCTCAGAGTGAGGAACCGGCCTTTTGTTGCCCCCTAGTGGTCAATCTAATCATGTCAGTATTTAGCCCTGACTCACTAAAGTAGACGTGGTTGTCTGGTTGGTGTTAAAATATTGATATGGGGGATTGAATATTTTTATATAATCAACACCCAGACCTTTTCATCTCTTTGCCTACCCTCTCTCTCTCTGCCTTGATGTGGCGTCAAACAGAGACTGAGTCTGGGTGGCTTCACACGTGTAATTTATATATTTATACACAGAAGGGTTTTTCACTTTTATTATTTGAGGCCAGACAGTCCATATATTCCTCACAGGGCATTGTTTATTCAATAGTCTGCAACACTACACTTCACTGGGCGCTTTGAGCATGAGATGCTGGCCGCCGAACAAAAACAGCGGAAAATATCTAATTGATCCAAGGGCCAAGCGTGTGTGTGTGTGTGTGTGTGTGTGTGTGTGTGTGTGTGTGTGTGGTGTGTGCGTGTGTGTGTGTGTGTGTGTGTGTGTGTGTTGTGTGTGTGTGTGTGTGTGTGTGTGTGTGTGTGTGTGCGTGCGCGCGCTCCATTGCTTTATTCTTACAGTGAAATGTAATACTGTGTTGGGCTATCTGTAAATGCGAAGGTTAGTGCGTTATTGCTGTAATACTCATAGGTTGTGTAGTAAAAACTGTGTGTGTGTCTAGTTCGCCTACAACCAGCAACAGGAGGTAAACGTATCGTTCCACATCAAAGACCAAGGCACGGACCAGAAGATTGACAGCACCCTGACAGGTTTGTCTGACACGCAAGCATGCACACACAAACCCACACACACACACTGTCATACACAGACACTGACTCAAGCTTGCACACACAGTGACACACACACAAACACACACGGTCACACGCACACACACACACGGTCACACGCACACACAGAAACACCTATGGGACACACACACACACACCGTCACAGATTACGCCGGAAAATGAGGTATTCATAGCAGATGTGTTTGTTTTTCTCCCTAATTTCCAATTCACACTTCAAATGTATTATGGTAATCAGTCATAGCTTCTCTCTCTCACTCTCACTCTCACTCTCACTCTCACTGCCCGTCTCTCCCTCTTTCTCTCCACCTGGTTCATCGTGCCCCTGTTTCTTTCATTTAAACTTCCCTGTGATGATCATCTTGTCCTTCCCCCATCTCTCTCTCTCTCTGTCTCTGTCTCTGTCTCTGTCTCTCTGTCTCTGTCTCTCTGTCTCTCTGTCTCTCTGTCTCTCTCTCTCTCTCTCTTCCTCCCCCCCCCCCATGTCTCTCGTCCACAGTGGTGCTCTACAACTGCTCCATGGGCCGGGAGGACTGCAGCCTCTGTCGCCACGCCGACGCCACCTACCAGTGTGTGTGGTGTCCGGGCAGCAAGTCCTGCGTCTACCGGGAGCTGTGCCGCTCCGAGGGGCCCCGCACAGTGCCCCGACCCCGGATCACAGACGTGAGTACCCCACCCTCCTCCCCCCCCCAGGCCCCATAACCCCCATACACCATCCCTCCCTTATACCCCACTCCTCCGCCTTTACCCCAAACCCCATACCCCAACACGTACCCAAGACGTCCGGTCCATTTGATTTCAGTGTCCGGACTCAATTAAATCAATTAATCACAGGTACAGCTTCAAAAGGCTTAACAGGCCTATTCATGACCCCCCCCCCCCTACCCCCTACGACCCTTGCCCCCAGAGAGCAAGAAACAATCCCTTACTCAACAAGGAAGAGTCTTGAGAAGAACGCAGAGTTGGGGGATCTGAGCGGGCTGTTTTGAGCGACAGTAGCTCGCCAGATGACTGATCTCTAAGGACACATTCGTCGTTGTTTAAAGCTTGAACATAATGATAGTGCTCGGTCAGATCAGCGATGTGGGGGGGGGGGGCCGGGGGTGCTGCTGTTGAGAGCCCTGTCTGCCGAAAACGGAGCCTTCAAAAACCACTCTTCTCTGAGAAAGACCGATAAGATGTTTGGAAAGACGGGCAGAAGTTCGCAGCTCACGGACTACTTTCCTCGAGGAAACGCATTTCTGCTCCACTTCGGACGGGCGCGCTCCGGCAAGAGAGCGAGAGCGTGCGCGACGCAGCGTGTAAACGAAGCTCGTGAAGTCGACTAATTGGCGAATATCGGCAGTCAACGCAATCAGTCGCGAGATACTGATCAACAGATAAATCATGTCTCGCTCGCATTAACACTGCTGCGGTTTCGGGCCTCGATCTCCCACGGGGGCTCCCGCGATACGAGGTAATGTATTTATTTATGTGTACGACGTCGGTGGATTGAATCTTTCAGCACCGAGAGCAGTGAGTGTGCAGGCTGCCATTGCTGGAGAGGTGTCCTAGGAGGTACGGTCCTAAAACATCACCATACCAAAAGCTGCTTAAATTGCTTTCTTACGTCTTCCCACTCTTATTTTTTTCTGTGGCGACTTTTCCCTTTCTCTATTTCTTCGATATTTCTTTAGGGCTCTGAGGAAATCTCTCCAGCGCGCAGGGATTGTACAACGCACGCACGCAGCACGCGGTTGTGTGTCTGTGTGTAGTGCATGTGTGTGTGTGTGTGTGTGTGGTGTTGTTGTGACAGGCACGAGTATGCACAGTAAAATACCGTATGACACACAAAGCAGCTTTAGCAATTTTGGAGCAGGAAAGCAGAGGTAAACCTCTGACAATCGATTATACACACTGGCGCACACGCGCGCACACACAGGCGCAAGGAGAAACACACACCCTTCCTCCCTCTCTGTATACATATGTTTATTTTTCGGAATGGGATTTTCTGGAATTTGGGTGTGTGTGTGTGTTTGTGTGAGTGGTTTTATCAACGCGTGAGAGCGAGCTGTTCTGACCGTTGAAGAAACCGGAAAAACTCACACAGGTTACTCTCTGTTGGCCCTTTCACACCGCCACGTCGAGAGGTGGTTTGATGCTTTTGTGCTGACTTTCCTGCAAAAGTCACATTTGTGTGTGTGTGTGTGTGTGTGTGTGTGTGTGTCTGTGTCTGTGTCTGTGTGTGTGTGTGTGGTGTGTGTGTGTGTGGTGTGTGTGTGTGTTAATGTCTGTGTGTGTGTGTGTGTGTGTGTGTGTGTGTGTCTGTGTGTGTGTGTGTGTGTGTGTGTGTGTGTGTGTGTGTGTGTGTGTGTGTGTGCAAAAGTGTGTGTGTGTGTGTGTGCGTGTGTGTGTGCGAGTGTGTCTGCGTGTGCGTGTGCGTGCGTGCGTGCGTGTGTGTGTGTTTCAAGTTTCAAGCTTATTTATTCATACATACATACATACATGATGCATCGCATGAATGTGTCCCAAAATAAGCTTTGAAAGCTTTTGGCGGGGGCCCCAGGTTAATTAGAAGCAATCATCAATTACATCACAATGTACCATGCAAGAAAACATAAATAGTGCAACAACAAGCATACAATACATACCAATCAATCATACAGTACATTTAATTAAACAGTGCCGACAAAACAAAACATACAAATACATACAGTCAATATATACATTAATAATCCAGTACATCCATCATATTTTTGGGTACATTATAAATAGGTAGCCATAAATATGATTCTTTAGGTTTTTTTTAAAAGCGGACAGAAGCACAGCCTTCTTTAGATCCTCATCAAGTCTGTTCCAGATTTTGTGCCCCTACAGGCAACACTCATACCCGCTACAATGTAACCGCCGTTTTAACCGTTATCAGGTGTTTGTTCTGGTCCGGTGTTGGTGCTGGGGGTGGCAGATAGGGGAGCAGGCCGGTCAGTCTGGGTTTGGGCCATTATGGACTGATTAAACATTAGCAAGCCATTAGTGGAAGAATTGATTCAGTGAGTCTTAGAAGACCATGCAGTGGAAAGCGGGCGAGGTTGGAGTATTTACTCCTGCCCAGACATAAGACGTATGATCTTCTTTTGTAGACTCTCAAGTTTAAAAGGTAACTGGAAAAGGTATTGGACCATATGACATTCATAATTCAGATGCGGTTTAAAGGGTTTTGGTTACATAGTAAGTAAAGCAGATAAATGTAGAGAATGTTGAGTTTGTTAGAAAAGACCAACATATTTTGATAATTTCTTTGTCAGGTGATCAATGTGATATTTGAAGTTGACAAATTCATCAATGTGGACCCCCAGGAATCTTGTGGAGCTTACCCTTATGATCTCCTGATTGTCGATACTGATATGTACCACTGATATGTGAAAGTTTGTTACATTTAAACCAGGCATCCACTTTGATTAACCCTGTGTTTACAGTGTCTTGGAGAGTGAGTAGGTTTCTGTGTGAGGTGAAGAGATTTGTATCGTAGCAAAAATTATTTATGAAATATATGGTGGAATTTACAAAAATAACATTGATGTAAGTATAAATAAGAGAGTGGCAAAATTTGGCCCCTGGGGGACCCCATAGTTTTATGTGCTTGCAGGGTGAGCTACAGTTATTTGCAAAAACATACTGTTGACGGTCATAGAGATAGCTTTGAACCAATCAAAGCAGGGCGCTCTGATACATAGATGGTGTAGTTTGTTCAGTAGTATCTTTTAAAATCAAATAGTATCAAAGGCCTTGATAGATAAAGGAAAATACCTATTCCAAATTTACTTCATCAATCAGTTATTGATTTTTTTCAACAAGGTTCAAGTATAGCCATACAGGTGGTGCTCTTTTCCTGAAGCCCAACTGAATGGAACAAGAATGTTGAATTTTTCAGATAGCCATTCAGGTCTGTTATATACAATCCTTTCAAATATTTAAGAGAGTTGGTAATAGTGATATGGGCGATATTTGCTCATGATGTTCTTGTCTCCTGATTTAAAAATTGGTATAACTTTGCCAATTTAGCCTTTTTTGGCACGACCTCTTGTAAGAAGAGAAGGTTAATGCAATGAGCGAGCGGCTCCAAGAATCACATCGACAATAGTTTTTTTCAGAATTTATACTATTACCATCAAACCAGCTGTATTTGAGGGAAGCCGGTCGACTGAAGAAGGAGCCTTTCGAGATTGTTATCCCGGACTCCTGACTCAGTTGCAGGGTGACCTACAGGCTCGAAGGGCTGCACGCTGCTCGTGTGGAGGCTAAGCAGCGGGTGTGGGAGAAGTTCGGAAGAGGCATGGAAGAGGACTTTCGCCGGCACAAAGTGTTTCTGAAGACCATCCGGCACCTCAGGAGAGGGACGGGAACCACTCCACAGCTGTGTACAGTATAGGTGGACTCTGTTGACCTCAACTGAGGAGGTGTCGGACGGTGAAAGGAACACTTTGAGAAACTCTGAATCCGACTAACAATGCCCTCTATGATGGGAGGAGAGCTCGAGGTTGATGGTGGTCATCTCAATTTCCCTGGTGGAGGTCACTGAGAGTGATACAACTCGCGCAGTGCAAGCCCAGGGATTGATGAGATCCAGGCAGAAATGCTAAGCTCTGGGTGTTGAGGGGCTTCATGGTACACGCCTATTCACATTGCATGGGAGTCGGGTACACAGTGCCAAAGGAGTGGCAAACTGGTGTGGTTGTCCCCTGTCAAAAAGGACCAGAGAGTGTGCTCCAATTAACCGGGGTATCACAACTTCTCAGCCTCCCTTGTTAAAGTCTACTCCAAGGTCTGGAAAGGAAGGGTTCGGCGATCGTCGA